>CM059819.1:21183788-21276288 GCA_030435695.1 Brachymystax lenok tsinlingensis
GCATCCATTCACTCCTCTCATCTCCTCTCCAGATGAGTCCAGACTCTAGCCAGCCTTTCCTATTTCACCTGGCTCTCTACCATGGAATCTACAGCCCTAATGTACCTCAACAGGAAAAAACACACATTATCCATTATGCAACATAAACATTCATTAATATGACATAATAGCATGCTTCATAACAGCTGTCAGCTATCACAGTATTATTTAGCATTATTAAAGATATGTCAATGTACATACAAACATCCTCCATCCAGCCTGTTGGTGGATCAGTGTGCTCCTACACATGCTATTCTAGTCTGTATGTCACACACACACACACACACACGGTAGAGCTGATTTAAAGAGGATAGCATGCACACACACACAGGCAGGCCCTAACAATTCACACCAAAGCCTTTCTGGTGTCATAACATGCTGGGTTAGCACATACAGTGACCTCCACCCAGCCAAACCCCTGAAGACAGAGAGAGAGAGAGAGTGAGAATGTACTGATCAAAACCTTGACAAAGTACAAGCTCAGTGAGCACAGCCATGCCATTGAGAAGGGTAGACACAGGAGAACCTGGCTCCCTGTAGAGAAAGGGCTGTGCAACCACTGCACCACAGCAGAACCCAACACAGATCTGCATTTCCTGACTAAATGTTTATTTATTTATTTTATTTTACCTTTATTTAATCAGGTAGGCTAGTTGAGAACAAGTTCTCATTTACAACTGCGACCTGGCCAAGGAATTGGCTTTGGGGGTGACCAGTGAGATATACCGGCTGGAGCCCGTGCTACGTGTGGGTGCTGCTATGGTGACCAGTGAGCTGAGATAAGGCGGAGCTTTACCTAGCAAAGACTTGTAGATGACCTGGAGCCAGTGGGATTGGCGACGAGTATGAAGCGAGGGCCAGCCAACAAGAGAGTACAGGTCGCAGTGGTGGGTGGTATATGGGGATTTGGTGACAAAATCTGAATGCCACTGTGATAGACTGTATCCAATTTGTTGAGTAGAGAGTTGGAGGCTATTTTATAAATTACATTGCCGAAGTCGAGTGTTACAAATATGAAACAATTAAGTGTCGTTTCCCCAAATTTGAAACCCTTACTGAAGGTTTCAAAGACCTCTCTGATTAGAATAGGCTACCCGTCCTGTTGGGGGAAGAGTCAGAGAGCTGTGGGTTGCCAGCGCACTACATTGCTGCCTGCCATAAGATGAGGGACAGTGTCTGACAGACCAGCCAACCTGTACATGTTATTGTTATTGTCCATTGTATGGTTATTTTTACCCTTGGTTATTGTTGTTACTGATTGTCCCATTGACTATCTTGATTATTGTTGTTACTGATTGTCCGTTGACAAAGTATGCTTTGGCAATATGTACATTGTTATGTCATGCCAATAATGCAATTTAAATTAAGAAGCCCCAATTGGGGGGAACATGGAGAGAAGTACTGGGGGTTGTAGCAGCCCCATTTGAGGGGGAACATGGAGAGAAGTACTGGGGGTTGTAGAAGCCCCATGGCAACACTACTTAGCATCAGGACTACTGTGAGTTGTAGAAGCCCTATGGTAACAGTACAGCATCAGGACTACTGTGGGTTGTAAAAGCCCCATGGTAACAGTACAGCATCAGGACTACTGTGGGTTGTAGAAGCCCTATGGTAACAGTACAGCATCAGGACTACTGTGGGTTGTAGAAGCCCTATGGTAACAGTACAGCATCAGGACTACTGTGGGCTGTAGAAGCCCCATGGTAACAGTACAGCATCAGGACTACTGTGGGCTGTAGAAGCCCCATGGTAACAATACAGCATCAGGACTACTGTGGGCTGTAGAAGCCCCATGGTAACAGTACAGCATCAGGACTACTGTGGGTTGTAGAATCCCCATGGTAACAGTACAGCATCAGGACTACTGTGGGTTGTAGAAGCCCCATGGTAACAGTACAGCATCAGGACTACTGTGGGCTGTAGAAGCCCCATGGTAACAGTACAGCATCAGGACTACTGTGTGACTCACCAGCATAACAACCACCGCTACCAAGGGCATAAAAATCCTGAACACACAAACACAATAAACTACCTGCACCTAGCCAAGGGTAGAACACACACACACACACCCTGTAAGCTACCCTCTCCCTGGCTCTGCTTTTAATGAAAGGTAAATGTGAATAAACATTATGTTCAGGTGGCAGAAAAGTCTGTTCTTACCGCTAACCTTCCAGCCTTGGAGTCTTTTCATCCCCATAGCTGCTTTAGTCACTAAAGAAAACCCTCATTTGCCTAATTCATGTCACCTATTCTGGGTCTGCAGCCCAACTGGCACCCTATTCCCTATATAGTGCACTTCTTTTGACCAGGACCCATAGGGTGCCATTTGGGACGCATACCATGTCTGCGTATCGCATCGAAACACACAGATGGTATTAGATATTCTCACCCCCAAGAACAAAAAGAAAGAAAGAAATGAATCTCTGAAATGCCAAGCTGTGTATAATAGGTTACTCTCCCCTCAGCTGTAGCTTCTCATCTTAGCCATGAGACAAGGGCTGGGGCTTGAACGGCACCCTATTCCCTATACTGTATGGTCCACCACATTTGACTGGAGCCTATGAGCCCTTGTCAAAAGTAGTGCACATTGTAAGGACTAAGGCGGCATTTGAGACGCAGCCAAGGTGAAGGTAGAAATCGTGTAAATCCATGAATCAAAAGAAATGCAGATTTAATGAGAGAGAGAGAGAGAGAGAGAGAGAGAGAGAGAGAGAGAGAGATGGAGTGAGAAAGAGAGAGAGAGATGGAGTGAGAAAGAGAGAGATAGGGGGTAGCACAGACATAGAGAGGGGGGATTGAGAGAGAAATGGGGGGTTGAGTGAGTGTGTGTAGGTGTGTACGTACGTGTGTGTGTGCGTGTGTGTTCATTTGTCTCTCTATAAATGGGCTCAGGCTGTCATTTTTGAGTAAAAGTATAAAAGTATTCGGGTTTTAAATATACTTAAGTATCAAAATGAAATGTAATTGCTACAATAAAGTAAAAGTATAAATCATTTCAAGTTCCTTACATAAAGTAAATCAGATGGTAGCATTTTCTTTTTTAGCCAGGGGAACACTCCAACACTCAGACATAATTTGAGTCCGCCAGATCAGAGGCAGTAAGGATGATAAGGGATAAGTCTGTGAATTGGATGATAGTAAGGATGATAAGCTCTTGATAAGTCTGTGAATTGGACCATTTTCCTGTTCTACTAAGCATTTAAAATGTAACGAGTACTTTTGGTTGTCAGGTGTAAAAAGTACATGTATGGAGTAAAAAGTACATTATTTTCTTTAGGAATGTAGTGAAGTAAAGTAAAAGTTGTCAAAAATATAAATAGTAAAGTACAGATACCCCAAAACTACTTAAGTAGTACTTTCAAGTATTTCTACTTATGGTGGTGAGGCTCTCTGACACGCTGCTCTCTGACAAGCCCTATAGGCCCTGGTCAAAAGACGTGCACTAGCCTTTATAGGGAATAAGGTGCCTTCGTGACAGCCCAGGATATGATACTCACAACAACAAAACAGACAGAAAGTCCCTGTCATACAGCTGTGGGCTGGAGGGTTTAACTGTTTGCAGAAATCAACTGACGGATTGATTGATAGTTTCACTGAAGGTTTGTCTGTTTCTCATTGTACACAGAAGCCCATGAAGTAAGACACTGATGAGTTACACACCATCAACTGAACAACTGCTTACTCTCTCTCACACACACACACACACACACACACACACACACACACACACACACACACACACACACACACACACACACACCAACTTGATCAACCTGCCAGTGTTCTACAGTCCTCTCTACCCAGCCTCCACATGGTTGACATCAGCCAGTCCTCTCTACCCAGCCTCCACATGGTTGACATCAGCCAGTCCTCTCTACCCAGCCTCCACATGGTTGACATCAGCCAGTCCTCTCTACCCAGCCTCCACATGGTTGACATCAGCCAGTCCTCTCTACCCAGCCTCCACATGGTTGACATCAGCCAGTCCTCTCTACCCAGCCTCCACATGGTTGACATCAGCCAGTCTTCTCTACCCAGCCTCCACATGGTTGACATCAGCCAGTCCTCTCTACCCAGCCTCCACATGGTTGACATCAGCCAGTCCTCTCTACCCAGCCTCCACATGGTTGACATCAGCCAGTCTTCTCTACCCAGCCTCCACATGGTTGACATCAGCCAGTCCTCTCACCCAGCCTCCACATGGTTGACATCAGCCAGTCCTCTCTACCCAGCCTCCACATGGTTGACATCAGCCAGTCCTCTCTACCCAGCCTCCACATGGTTGACATCAGCCAGTCCTCTCTACCCAGCCTCCACATGGTTGACATCAGCCAGTCCTCTCTACCCAGCCTCCACATGGTTGACATCAGCCAGTCCTCTCTACCCAGCCTCCACATGGTTGACATCAGCCAGTCTTCTCTACCCAGCCTCCACATGGTTGACATCAGCCAGTCTTCTCTACCCAGCCTCCACATGGTTGACATCAGCCAGTCCTCTCTACCCAGCCTCCACATGGTTGACATCAGCCAGTCCTCTCTACCCAGCCTCCACATGGTTGACATCAGCCAGTCCTCTCTACCCAGCCTCCACATGGTTGACATCAGCCAGTCTTCTCTACCCAGCCTCCACATGGTTGACATCAGCCAGTCCTCTCTACCCAGCCTCCACATGGTTGACATCAGTCAGTCCTCTCTACCCAGCCTCCACATGGTTGACATCAGCCAGTCCTCTCTACCCAGCCTCCACATGGTTGACATCAGCCAGTCCTCTCTACCCAGCCTCCACATGGTTGACATCAGCCAGTCCTCTCTACCCAGCCTCCACATGGTTGACATCAGTCAGTCCTCTCTACCCAGCCTCCACATGGTTGACATCAGCCAGTCTTCTCTACCCAGCCTCCACATGGTTGACATCAGCCAGTCCTCTCTACCCAGCCTCCACATGGTTGACATCAGCCAGTCCTCTCTACCCAGCCTCCACATGGTTGACATCAGCCAGTCTTCTCTACCCAGCCTCCACATGGTTGACATCAGCCAGTCCTCTCTACCCAGCCTCCACATGGTTGACATCAGCCAGTCCTCTCTACCCAGCCTCCACATGGTTGACATCAGCCAGTCCTCTCTACCCAGCCTCCACATGGTTGACATCAGCCAGTCCTCTCTACCCAGCCTCCACATGGTTGACATCAGCCAGTCTTCTCTACCCAGCCTCCACATGGTTGACATCAGCCAGTCTTCTCTACCCAGCCTCCACATGGTTGACATCAGCCAGTCCTCTCTACCCAGCCTCCACATGGTTGACATCAGCCAGTCCTCTCTACCCAGCCTCCACATGGTTGACATCAGCCAGTCCTCTCTACCCAGCCTCCACATGGTTGACATCAGCCAGTCTTCTCTACCCAGCCTCCACATGGTTGACATCAGCCAGTCCTCTCTACCCAGCCTCCACATGGTTGACATCAGTCAGTCCTCTCTACCCAGCCTCCACATGGTTGACATCAGCCAGTCCTCTCTACCCAGCCTCCACATGGTTGACATCAGCCAGTCCTCTCTACCCAGCCTCCACATGGTTGACATCAGCCAGTCAGTTTAATACTAGAAACATATGGACTCCATTATTATGATGTATCAGATCTTATTGTTCCACTGCTTCACCAGATCTTCCCTTTTCCCTCTCGTTGGAATACGGCTCCAGTCTGTGTCAGTGTGTCCTTTTAAATAGCCTCTGCAGGCCAGACCTCTAGAGGCACGAACCTCTGAGATGACTGAAGACTCAGAGTCTTTATTCAGTTCTATAATTATATAGCATGTGAGTTTAAGTATGCCCTTTATAGCTGGCACATTAAAACACCATCTTTGAGGACAGTTTGTGTGTGTGCGTGAGTCAGTGTGTGTCTGTCTGTCTGTCTGTGTGTCTGTGTGTCTGTGTGTGAGAGGGCCGCCAGATGAGAAAGACAAAACAGGACTTACCCACCTCAATTTCTCAGGATGACATCACTCCTACCCAAAACGCAGGGTGATTGGTCAGACAGTGGCCTATCAGTGGGACAGACAGCAGCGGGGACAATGATGGGAGCAGGGTGACATTGCCCCTAGATGCTGATATTGTGTCAGTTTGGCATTTTCCCCACTAATGGTTAAGATTAGGATTAGGGGAAGGGAAGCTGATCCTGGATCTGGCCTTTCACTCTGTCTGCAATAGCATCCAGAAGGAAGAGTGTGTCTCTGTGGTGCTGATTACGGTTAGCATATACATATAACACACACACCCACACGTACTGTACATTGGAGAGCACAGAGGCGCACACCCTCTCTCACACACAGGGAGCTTGTTTTCCATTTGTTTTGACACTGCATGCTTTTATTGCTCACTGAGAGGTCCTCAGCCTGCCTGAGGATGTGACAGCAAATGAAGATTAGGCAGAGTGCTAAACAGCAGTCAATGTGTGTGTGTGTTTCTCTCTGTGTGTGTGTTTCTCTGTGTGTGTGTGTTTCTGTGTGTGTGTGTTGTTGTGTGTGTGTGTGTGTGTGTGTGTGTGTGTGTGTGTGTGTGTGTGTGTGTGTGTGTGTGTGTGTGTGTAATTAAGAGGGGTGGCCCAACACAGACTGGATTTGTCCCTAGTTGGGATGATCTTTAATTAAGAGGGGTGGCCCATCACAGACTGGATTTGTCCCTAGTTGGGATGATCTTTAATTAAGATGGGTGGCCCAACACAGACTGGATTTGTCCCTAGTTGGGATGATCTTTAATTAAGATGGGTGGCCCAACACAGACAGGATTTGTCCCTAGTTGGGATGATCTTTAATTAAGATGGGTGGCCCAACACAGACTGGATTTGTCCCTAGTTGGGATGATCTTTAATTAAGAGGGGTGGCCCAACACAGACTGGATTTGTCCCTAGTTGGGATGATCTTTAATTAAGATGGGTGGCCCAACACAGACTGGATTTGTCCCTAGTTGGGATGATCTTTAATTAAGAGGGGTGGCCCAACACAGACTGGATTTGTCCCTAGTTGGGATGATCTTTAATTAAGATGGGTGGCCCAACACAGACTGGATTTGTCCCTAGTTGGGATGATCTTTAATTAAGATGGGTGGCCCAACACAGACTGGATTTGTCCCTAGTTGGGATGATCTTTAATTAAGAGGGGTGGCCCAACACAGACTGGATTTGTCCCTAGTTGGGATGATCTTTAATTAAGAGGGTGGCCCAACACAGACTGGATTTGTCCCTAGTTGGGATGATCTTTAATTAAGAGGGGTGGCCCAACACAGACTGGATTTGTCCCTAGTTGGGATGATCTTTAATTAAGAGGGGTGGCCCAACACAGACTGGATTTGTCCCTAGTTGGGATGATCTTTAATTAAGAGGGGTGGCCCAACACAGACTGGATTTGTCCCTAGTTGGGATGATCTTTAATTAAGAGGGGTGGCCCAACACAGACTGGATTTGTCCCTAGTTGGGATTATCTTTAATTAAGATGGGTGGCCCAACACAGACTGGATTTGTCCCTAGTTGGGATGATCTTTAATTAAGAGGGGTGGCCCAACACAGACTGGATTTGCCCCTAGTTGGGATTATCTTTAATTAAGAGGGGTGGTCCAACACAGACTGGATTTGTCCCTAGTTGGGATGATCTTTAATTAAGATGGGTGGCCCAACACAGACTGGATTTGTCCCTAGTTGGGATGATCTTTAATTAAGAGGGGTGGCCCAACACAGACTGGATTTGTCCCTAGTTGGGATTATCTTTAATTAAGATGGGCAGTGGAAAATCAGAGAGAATGGACAGACCTGGAGATCTGTCTGTGTCTGTGTGTGTGTGTGTGTGTGTGTGTGTGTGTGTGTGTGTGTGTGTGTGTGTGTGTGTGTGTGTGTGTGTGTGTGTGTGTGTGTGTGTGTGTGTGTGTGTGTGTGTGTGTGTGTGTGTGTGTGAAGTAAGGAAGGATAGGGCATATTGCAATGCAACACAACACAAAGCAGCACAACATGTCTTAGCACAAAACACAATAACACGTCTCTACATAACATAACCTGGATCTGTAGTGAGAGGCTGTGGACTTCTATTTAACCAAACAGAAACAGTTCAAAGGACTGGGGCTTCATTTAAAAACAACAAGATGTTTTCATTCACTAAACCTGTTGCTCATTGTTCTCTTACATACCACAGCACACACCCACACCCTTTTACAACAAACACACACACACACACAGTCCCAGAAAACATCACACGTCATAAAGTATCATCGCTGCAGATTCCAGACCAAACATAGTGATTCAAGCTCTTTCAAGCTTCCAATTGAAGGTGCCTTTTGAAAATACACAAAGGCGCTTTTAGAAACCGAGGGAGGCGGAGAGGAGAGCTATGAAGCAATAAAAACAACTCAGGTCAGGTCCGTATGCTACAGCTGCATTACTGCTCTCAACTATGGTCAGTGTGAAAATGATTATATTGGAGAGTAAGTGAAGAACAAAACATCTACCTACCATTTAGTACAAAACAGAATCCCTTCCTCAGTGGAATATGTCTACCTGCCAACCTAGCTTTCATTGAACAATCCACAAGACATAATGCCTTGACAGCAGCTTAGTTTGTGGATAGAAATGAATCCATTTTAAAATGTGAAACACATTGAACTTCTAGAATGAACTCCCCGGTTGGTATGAGGCAAATAACCTTACAGCAAATAACATCTTCTTCCATTTTCTTCTTTCTTTCCTTCCCTTTTCAATTCTATCTATATTCTCTTGTTCTGGGAGGGATGGGTTCTCCCATCGCATAGCCCTCTGGGTGCTGGAGAACTTGAAATGTACACACACACACAACCACATACTCGCACACACATGCTCTCTCACACACACAGTGGGACCGTGCTCCCACCCATCCAGGACATCTACTTGAAACAATGCCTGAGGAAGGCCTGCAGCATCATCAAGGCCCTTCCTGTATTATACTGATGTTAAACTGTTTATTCTATTTTACTGAGCCAATACTGTTGGTATTCTTATCTTTTATTATTTCTTATTGTTGTTGTTGCATTGTCAAGAAGGAACCTGCAAGTAAGCATTTAGTTGAACAATGTATACCATGCATATCCCATACATACTGTACGACTAATGTGCACACACACACACACACACACACACACACTCAGGCAGATGCAAGCAAACCCACATATGTACACCCTCCGAAGCCCTCAGAGTAGTGGGGTTGAAAGTAGGAACATCCTGTAGGGAAGAAAGAGGCCATGCTAGGATACACTCTGTGTGGGTCCTGCGCTGACTTAAAACAAATTGAAACCACACACACCTCCAATGACTGGAGAAACATCAGGAAGACATACACATCCCTGGGGTCTCACTTAAAACACACACACCCTGTTAACTTATATAAGTATTGAATAAGTAATACATGCTGAAGTGAACAACTACACACTAAACATGCCGTTCGCATCATCAGAATCACCTCAACATGACTTATCATCCGAGCAGAGCTAAATTAAAAGATGTCATCAATTCTGCCTCTCCAGCTATAGACACACAGAGAGAGAGAGAGAGAGAGAGAGAGAGAGAGAGAGAGAGAGAGACAGAGACAGACAGAGACAGACAGAGAGAGACAGAGAGAGAGAGACAGAGAGAGACACACACACACTGTGTGCCATACAACAGCCATCAGCTAGATGAGATTGACGCGTAGCAGGCAGATGAAAGACAAGACTCAGCCCTCTGTTCATTCCTCCCTGCAGTCACATTCTACTGAGGTCTCTCACTTTCATACATCCATTATTCACTACACTACATGGTGTGGCGAGGATACACACACACACACACACACACACACACAGAGAGAAGAACACACTCTCACAGGAAAGCACACACAACCACACACACTGTGATAACAACATGCAGTGCTGGGGATCGACTCATGGAATCTGTGCCTTGCAGAATACTGGGGAGCAAACTGTCGGGGGCACTTACACAGCTTTATCTGTGTGTGTGTATGCATTTGTATACATATCTGTGTGTGTGTATGCATTTGTATACATAGCTGTGTGTGTGTATGCATTTGTATACATATGTGTGTGTGTGTATGCATTTGTATACATATGTGTGTGTGTGTGTGTGTGTGGACTGGATCCACTCTCTTCCTGAAACACAGAGAAAATCACAAGCCACATTTTGGTTGTTTGTCTATTCAATTCAGTCCAACATGAAAAAAAATCTAGAAAATGAATAACATTACATTTTCTCTCTCCCCATTACTTGAATGTTTGTTCTGTAACAGTATATTCATTGAGAGCTTGATTCTCTGATTGTACTAGATTGATTCAACCGTTAAATGTGTTTTTATTTCCAAAATGAAACCAATCGAAACCTGGTGATGACCAAATGAATATCCATCAAGTCTCCTAGGATCTGTGATAGGCTGGAGCGAAAAAGTCCTCTTCTCTTCCAGGATGTGACAGTAACTTGTTGGTATTCTACCAGCTCTCTCAATTTCCTATTTTCATCAAGGAATATGATGGGGTCTCTTTCTCTTTCTGTCTACCCCCTCTCTTTCTCCAATCGCATCTTTCACTCCTTTCTTTCAAACCAAATCGCTCTCCAAACCATCCCTCTCTCTTTCTCCAAACCATCCCTCTCTCTTTCTCCAAACCATACCTCTCTCCATCTCCTTCTATTTTCTCCAATTGCAGCTCTCTCCAACCCAATTTATCTCCCTTCCAACCCCCATCTCTCCAGCCTCTCAAGGTAGTGACAGGTAGTTTATTCCCTCCTGTTCTGACAGATGTCAGCTTTGACAAACCTGCCTCATCCTCCACAAGGATTACTCTCCTTCCAAGAGATATGGCTCTGTGTATCGCATCCTCTAACTCATTACAACACACACACACCTACACACTAGTGCTCTCCAATTCAAATCTGGCCCTGGAAGCCAGTTCCACTGCTTTTTTTCATTATTCCTAATCAGGGACTGATTTCAACCTGCGACACCAGGTGGCTGCAATAATGATCAGGTAGAGCAGAAAGCCAGTAGGCTCCAGACCTCGTAGGGTCAGAGTTCAATAACCCTGCTCTAGAGGTTGATGCCTTATTTGAGGATTATGTAACATTCTGGCTCTCATGTCCCAGAGGAGAGTAGGCATATGAACTGAGTGGACAAAACATTATGAACACCTGCTGAGAGATAGGAATCCCTTATTGATGTCACTTGTTAAATCCACTTCAAATCAGTGTAGATGAAGGGGCGGAGACAGGTTGAAGAAGGATTGTTAAACCTTGAGACATGGATAGTGTATGTGGGCCATTCAGAGGGGGAATGGGCAAGACAAAAGGTTTAAGTGCCTTGGAATGGGGTATGGTAGGCGCACCGGTTTGAGTGTGTCAAGAACTGCAACGCTGCTGGGTTTTTCATGCTCAACAGTTTCCCGTCTATATCAAGAATGGTCCACCACCCAAAGGACATCCAGCCAACTTGACACAAGAGTGGGAAGCATTGGAGTCAACATGGGCCAACATCCCAGTGGAACGCTTTAAACACCTTGTAGAGTCCATCCCCCGATGAATTGAGGCTGTTCTGAGGGCATTAATGTTAACACTTGCCATGCACAATGCTCCCTTAATGATAAATCCTCCAAATGTAGCCTGTTGCCAAATCCAATCCCCACATGGCTTCAGACCTAACCCCCGCTCTCCATTACACTTCTATTACTCATCACCAGTCCATCACACACACACACACACACACACACACACACTGCAGTTCTCCTGTGTGAGGATAATAAGGCTAGCCTGTCCAAACAGATCTCTTGGCAAATTAGGGGTCAGGCTCTCATTTACAGACAGATGTCCCAACTGTGTGTGTGTGTGTGTGTGTGTGTGTGTGTGTGTGTGTGTGTGTGTGTGTGTGTGTGTGTGTGTGTGTGTGTGTGTGTGTGTGTGTGTGTGTGTGTGTGTGTGTGTGTGTGTGTGTGTGTGTGTGTGTCTCCTCAGGATAAGCTGTAATGAACATGAGGTCAGTGGTGTGATGTTAAGAAAGTATGGAGAGCGGGCCGTCTGCATCTTGTCTGACAGAACCATGTCAGGTCAAATAGCTGCTGAGGAACACCCTGATTAGACATGAAGCATTCTCGGCCTATCGTGTCAAGCCTCTAAGGGCTTGTATTAAGATACCAAAACACACACACACAGACAAATAAAAAATACACACACACAGAAAATACCAGAGATAAAGGATCCATATGGTCCCTGTCCAACTGGAGAGCCTTAAATAGATTAGCTTGCATTTTGGGTAACAGGAAATGAACTGTTGAATGCCGCTCGCAGTCTAAGGCGTACTGTTTTTCTATTAAATCTTAATTCTAAATGTTTTATCCATGTGAGGATTTCATAGGGACACATCATTATTCATACATGTTTACGCAAGCTAGTCTTCTTAAATAATGTATGAGTCTACTACTCTACTATCGCAGTTCCAAATCAAATCAAATGTTATTTGTCACATACACATGGTTAGCATGTGCGAGTTAATGCGAGTGTAGCGAAATGCTTGTGCTTCTAGTTCCGGCCATGCAGTAGTATCTAACAAGTAATCTAACAAATTCACAACAACTACCTTATACACACAAGAGTAAAGGAATGAATACGAGTATGTACATATAAATATATGGATGAGCGATGGCTGACCGGCATAGGCAAGATGCAGTAGATGGTATGGAGTTCAGTATATACATATGAGATGAGTAATGTAGGATATGTAAACATTATATAAATGGCATCGTTTAAAGTGGCTAGTGATACATTTATTTCATCCAATTATAATTATTAAAGTGGCTAGAGATTTGAGTCGATGGCCGAATGGCATAGGCAAGATTCAGTAGATGGTTAGAGTACAGTGTATTCATTTGATATGAGTAATGTTGGATATGTAAACAATTGTTTAAAGTGGCTAGTGATACATTTGTTACATCCAATTCCTATGTTTAAAGTGGCTAGAGATTTAAGTCAGTATGTTGGCAGCAGCCACTCAATGTTAGTGATGGTTGTTTAACAGTCTGATGGCCTTGAGGTAGAAGCTGTTTTTCAGTCTCTCGGTCCCAGCTTTGATGCACCTGTACTGACCTCGCCTTCTGGATGATAGCGGGGTGAACAGGCAATGGCTCGGGTGGTTGTTGTCCTTGATGATCTTTTTGGCCTTCCTGTGACATCGGGTGGTGTAGGTGTCCTGAAGGGCAGGTAGTTTACCCCCGGTGATGCGTTGTGCAGTCCTGGAGAGCCTTACGGTTGTGGGCGGAGCAGTTGCCGTACCAGGCGGTGATACAGCCCGACAGGATGCTCTCGATTGTGCATCTGTAGAAGTTTGTGAGTGTTTTTGGTGACAAGCCAAATTTCTTCAGCCTCCTGAGGTTGAAGAGGTGCTGTTGCGCCTTCTTCACCACGCTGTCTGTGTGGGTGGACCATTTCAGTTTGTCCGTGATGTGTACGCCGAGGAACTTAAAACTTTCCACCTTCTCCACTACTGTCCCGTCGATGTGGATAGGGGGGTGCTCCCTCTCCTGAAGTCCACGATCATCTCCTTTGTTTTGTTGACATTGAGTGAGAGGTTATTTTCCTGACACCACACTCCGAGGGCCCTCACCTCCTCCCTGTAGGCCGTCTCGTCGTTGTTGGTAATCAAGCCTACCACTGTAGTGTCGTCAGCAAACTTGATGATTGAGTTGGATGCGTGCTTGGCCACACAGTCATGGGTAAACAGGGAATACAGGAGAGGGCTGAGAAAGCACCCTTGTGGGGCCCCAGTGTTTAGGATCAGCGGGGTGGAGATGTTGTTTCCTACCCTCACCACCTGGGGCCGGCCCGTCAGGAAGTCCAGGACCCAGTTGCACAGGGCTGGGTCGAGACCTAGGGTCTCGAGCTTAATGACGAGCTTGGAGGGAACTATGGTGTTAAATGCTGAGCTGTAGTCAATGAACAGCATTCTTACATAGGTATTCCTCTTGTCCAGATGGGTTAGGGCAGTGTGCAGTGTGATTGTGATTGCGTCGTCTGTGGACCTATTGGGACGGTAAGCAAATTGGAGTGGGTCCAGGGTGTCTGGCAGGATGGAGGTGATATGATCCTTGACTAGTCTCTCAAAGCACTTCATGATGACGGAAGTGAGTGCTACGGGGCAATAGTCATTTAGCTCAGTTACCTTAGCTTTCTTGGGAACAGGAACAATGGTGGCCCTCTTGAAGCATGTGGGAACAGCAGACTGGGATAGGGACTGGTTGAATATGTCCGTAAACACACCAGCCAGCTGGTCTGCGCATGCTCTGAGGACACGGCCAGGGATTCCATCTGGGCCAGCAGCCTTGCGAGGGTTAACACATTTAAATGTTTTCCTCACGTTGGCTGCGGTGAAGGAGAGCCCGCAGGTTTTGGTAGCAGGCCGTGTCGGTGGCACTGTATTATCCTCAAAGCGAGCAAAGAAGTTGTTTAGTTTGTCTGGGAGCAAGACATCGTGGTCTGCGATGGGGCTGGTTTTATTTTTGTAGTCCGTGATTGACTGTAGACCCTGCCACATTCCTCTCGTGTCTGAACCGTTGAATTGTGACTCTACTTTGTCTCTATATTGACGCTTAGCTTGTTTGATTGCCTTGCGGAGGGAATAGCTACACTGTTTGTGTGTGCCACAGGTGGCTGGTGGCACCTAAATTGGGGAGGACGGGCTCATAGTAATGGCTGGAATGGAATCAATGGAATGGTATCAAACGCATGGATTCCATATGTTTGATTCAACTCCATTCCAGCCATTATTATGAGCCGTCCTCCCCTCACCAGCCTCCTGTGTACTTTACTTAGATGTGTGCATAACTTACTATATGCATTAGTGGAGGCTGGTGAGGGGAGGATGGCTCATAATAATGTCTGGAATGTAGTTTTATGGAATGGTAACATGTGTTGGTACCATTCCATATATTCCGTTCCAGACATTACTATGAGCCCGTCCTGCAATTTACAGTGCCACCAGCCACCACTGGTCTGCATTGATGTCAATAGATTTGTATGGAAATCTTGAGTTACGTGCAAGAACCTAAAGTTAGGATTTTGGTCCAAGTGTCTACAAAGTGTCCTTGTAAGGGCCTTTCTGAGTGTACTTCTAAATCAATGTGACAGATTATGACAACTAAGAAGGGGCAGAGTGAAAGACACAGACAGAGAGAGAGACACAGACAGAGAGAGAGACACAGACAGAGAGAGAGACACAGACAGAGAGAGAGAGACACAGACAGAGAGACACAGACAGAGAGAGAGACACAGACAGAGAGAGACACAGACAGAGAGAGAGACACAGACAGAGAGAGAGAGACAGACAGAGAGAGAGACACAGACAGAGAGAGAGACATACAGACAGAGAGAGACACAGACAGAGAGAGAGACACAGACAGAGAGAGAGACACAGACAGAGAGAGAGACACAGACAGAGAGAGAGAGACAGACAGAGAGAGAGAGACAGACAGAGAGAGAGACACAGACAGAGAGAGAGACATAGAGACAGAGAGAGAGACACACAGACAGAGAGACATACAGACCGAGAGAGAGAGACATACAGACCGAGAGAGACATACAGACCGAGAGAGAGAGACATACAGACAGAGAGAGACATACAGACAGAGAGAGAGAGACATACAGACAGAGAGAGCGACATACAGACAGAGAGAGAGACATACAGACAGAGAGAGACATACAGACAGAGAGAGACATACAGACAGAGAGAGAGACATACAGATAGAGAGAGAGAGACATACAGACAGAGAGACAGAGAGACACAGAGAGACACAGAGACAGAGAGAGATCTGTCAGTGTCCACCTGTCTGTCTGTCTGTCGGGTCACATTAGGGCTAGCCAAGTCAGCAATAGGCCTCAAACACACCACCCAAAATAACACACACATTCATGTACACACACACACACACACACACCAAAATAACCCCAAGCGGAGGAGAAGAAAGAAGGCTAAGCCAAACCATGGAAACGCCTGGTATCAATTTACACCATGTTATCCACTTCTTGGACCGATCACTGTTTTATTTCATTAATTAACTCCTTAGCCTCAGTCTCCGTCCCAAATGACACCATAGTCCCTACATACTGCACTCCATTAAACCAGCGCTCATAGGGCTCTGGTCAAAAGTAGTGCACAATGTAGGAATAGGGTGCCATTTGGGAGGAATCCTAAGATACACGCCAGGGGGAACTAGCTGCAAGGCTGGCAGGGCGAGGCGGGACAACATCCACTCAGAACAACTTCACACTCCATTAAGGGCTTGATGGATAGGCCAAAACTACTAGGGGATACATCCCAAACGGCACCCTATTCCCTATTGGGCCCTGTTCAAAAGTAGTGCACTATGTAGGAAATAGGGTGCCATTTGGTTTCTGCTTGGCACCTTGTACAATATAATATGAAGAGTTGGTATTTTCCTAAGGAGGAGGCAGAGAGCAACTCGCCAAGCCAGAAGGCTTGTACAGACACATGAGCGAGGGAAGGTGTGTGTTTGTGTGTTTGTGTTACTTTCCCCTCTGAAACTATGCTGGAACCCTGATGGTTTCCTGGAGTAAATGGTGGCCTCTGGCAGCTCGCTCCCTCGTCCACGGTGGCAGTGTGTATGTGTGTGTGTGTGCTCCCCAGTGTTCCACAACAGATGCGTGCCAAAAACTCCTGAATCTCTGTCTCAGAGAGTGACTCACTCACACACAGTAGAAATAGACCTAGAAGAATGGACATAGAAATAGACCTGGCAGAATGGACGTAGAAATAAACCTGGCAGAGCGGACATAGAAATAAACCTAGCATAAGGAACATAGAAATAGACCTAGCAGAATTCATGTAGAAATAGACCTAGAATAGACATAGAAATATACTTATAAGAATTCATGTTGACATAGACCTAACAGATTGTACATATAAAAACAAAACGAGAAGAATGGACATAGAAATAGATCTAGCAGAATGGACATAAAAATAGACCTAGCAGAAGGAATATAGAAATAGACCTAGCAGAAGGAATATAGAAATAGACCTAGCAGAAGAAACATAGAAATAGACCTAGCAGAAGGGGCATAGAAATAGTCCTAGCAGAAAGGACATAGAAATAGACCTGGCAGAATGGACATAGAAATAGATCTAGCAGATGGAACATAGAAATAGACTTGGCAGACTGTACATATAAAGAAATAAGTGCAGAATGAACCTTGCAGACCTAGCAGAAAGAACATTGAAATATATGGGGCACAATAAACATAGACCTAGCAGATTGAACGTAGCTCAGAAAAAAAACGCAGCCGAGCTGCTAACAAGTTGGAAGGGATGTAACAAAACGGAATAGCACGCAAGTTGAAACGCACCAGCCTGAAATTCCCTGGATATGTCATGGTCCACTATATATCATTGCAAGCACACGCACGCACACACATTGCTGCATGCAAACAGCATATAGAAAGGCAATGAGAGTCTGAGAGATAAGGATATGATATGAGTCAATGCACTGAGCATTCTGATTGCTGCAGCCAATATGAGCCACAACAACATGAATGGAATGTCCTTTCTAGTCATTCTATTTCTATACTAAGAAAACCACAGAACAAGCTCAAATATATGGAGTGATACTAGTAGCTGTTAGAGTAATAATTAGACTGTAGGCCCCTCTCTCTCCATCTCTCTTTATAGCTCTCCTCAATGTCTTTCTTGATCCCTCTCCACCTCTCTTCCCCTCTCTACTTTCTCTCTCTATACTTCCCTCTCCAGACATCTCTTCCCCTCTCTATTTTCTCTCTCTCTATACTTCCCTCTCCAGACATCTCTTCCCCTCTCTATTTTCTCTCTCTCTATAATTCCCTCTCCAGACATCTCTTCCCCTCTCTATTTTCTCTCTCTCTATAATTCCCTCTCCAGACATCTCTTCCCCTCTCTATACTTCCCTCTCCAGACATCTCTTCCCCTCTCTACTTTCTCTCTCTATACTTCCCTCTCCAGACATCTCTTCCCCTCTCTACTTTCTCTCTCTCTATACTTCCCTCTCCAGACATCTCTTCCCCTCTCTACTTTCTCTCTCTCTATACTTCCCTCTCCAGACATCTCTTCCCCTCTCTACTTTCTCTCTCTATACTTCCCTCTCCAGACATCTCTTCCCCTCTCTACTTTCTCTCTCTCTATACTTCCCTCTCCAGACATCTCTTCCCCTCTCTACTTTCTCTCTCTCTATACTTCCCTCTCCAGACATCTCTTCCATTCTTCCTCTGTATTCTTCTCTCTCCCTCCTCCCCCCATCTTAATATATAGTCTATGTGTGTATCCACCACCACACCTACAGTATGTGTACATCCACCACCATACAGACATATGATAAATTGTAGTGCCTATTTTATACACTTCATGACAAACAGGGTTGTCTCTGTTATTCTGGTAATTCTACAGATGTCTTCAAGAGTGACCCTGGTAAGAGGGTATCACACAGCCCTTAGGCCATGTATGCACAGTAATATTTGCAAGTCAAAACAAGGTAAGGAAAGGTTGCACTCACCTGCTGTATTCCTGGTTTCTTCTCACAACTCTTTGTTCATCCCTCTCTTCTCTTCATCTGTCCTTTCTCCTCCTATCATCTGTCCACTCTTCATCTGTCCTTTCTTCTCTTCTCCTTTCATCTCATCTCCTCTTTCGTCCTCCTTTTCTCTTCTACATTCTCCTTTCCTCTCCTCCCCTCTTCTTTCTCTCGCCACTCCTCCCCTATTCTCTTTCCTTTCTCTCCTCCCCGCTTCTCTCACTCTCCTCCTCACCTTTCTTTCTCTCTCTTCTCCTCTCCTTGGTTATGGGTTATGTGTGGAAACCTAGAGTACATTCTGAACATACCAATTAGCTTGTCAATCTCTGGCTGTCAGTCAAACACAGGTAGCTGTTTCTCTGAGATGCTTTGAGATTCCCAGTACGGTTTACATGGTTCCAATAAGTCTTCCTTCAATCCCCGTTCTGTTGCTTCCATCCATCCATCTCTCTCTTTCTTTCTCTCTCTCATGCACGGCTCTTGTCAATTATGGCCTTGAAATCCAGTCTTGGTCATTCCTTTCCTGAGATTTGATATCATCATCATCATCATCATCATCATTATTATCATCATCTCTGCTAGCTATGCATCTTTTACAAGAGCGACTGAAAGAAGGAGGGGGAAGGGGCAGTACAGGGTTAACTTTTTCCTTTTCTTAAATCTGACACACACTCACACACTGCTTATTCCCTGACCACTAAGACTTCTAAAGACTTCAATTACAGCAGGAAATCCATTCACATTGAACAGCTCAAATGTTGTCATATTCTAAGCATGTCTTACATTGATCATCAATATGCCCTTACAGCCTCAGTCAAACCTTAATTGTCACGTGCTCATCACTCATTCCACATACATATCCTGATACTGAAGGAACCTGTTGGGTACATAGGCTAGTATAAACTAAAGTAACGCTGCTCTTACCTCACCAATACTGACGGAGTTCAATATAATCACCGATTAGCTATAGGTTCCTATATGGGCGCATCAATCAGAAAAACACTAAATTATTATCAGCAATACAACTTGAATCATATATAGACATGTTGAAAATTACGGAATGTTGTTGGAATAATATAAAAAAAACACATACCTGATGACTGTGCACTTGATGCCCCCTAGGGCAGCGAAACCGGGCGCGCACGTTACGAGAAGCGAGCGCAAGATACAGTGGCGCATGCGAACGGAGCGCGTGAATATACACAACATAGGCTACCCTTGCTGCACAGTATCATATTATACAACATCATGCACGAACCAGCCCTATAAATAGAATTTGTGGTTTTAACAATGCTACTACTTGCGCGAGTTGTGCTTGCTTGCGCGGTGAAACGTGTTGGCACATGATAAGGTCGTTAACGCACAGATACCGTACCATTATTGCTGTCATGCACGGTCAAATTCTATAAGGATGGCATTGTGTAAATTGCATTAATTACGTATAGGGATACAAATGTATTTTGTATACCGATTTATTTTGACACTGATCAATGGCACCGGGAGGAGATGAGCTGGAACGAACCGCAAAAAGGCGCACCTTGAAAACAAACACGTCTGGTCCTTACAGCCACAGCTGGCACTGGCCGCTCCTTTCTGTAGCATGTACAGTCCACAACGACCCCAAACAGTCTGTTGTATTCCTATTAGCAGGATAGACTACCGATACACCGGTGGCGCGCAGCGTTCTGGAGTTGTTTTAAAATCCCTAAAGGTTTAGTAGTTATCTTCTAAACTCCACGGAGATCGAGAGACGCACCAACCTGTAGAATAAACCAACCGTTGTCTAGTCGACTCCTTCGGGAAGTGCGGTCTTGGTGAGGACACACAGGAGATGTGACAGGGACAATTAGTTCATGTGTCAGGTCTGGTATAGCGGAGAGAAGAGGCACTGATATTTATACACTCATCTCCGCTCCGCGTGAGCCTGGCGCTTCTCAACATGCTGTTTACACCAGCAGAGGCAGGCGGACACGCCCACCGCACACTCATTGGTCCCGTTCATTTCTAAGCCATTTCTATCATTCCATTGACGGAAGCCTATTGTAGATACAATCTATAAAGCCCACTTTAGCGCTATTCTAGGAGGACTGAAAAATGTATAAAATAATTTGATAATTGGAGGCAAATGTGTAGGCCTATGTTGCAAGTGCATTTTGATGCAAGGCCTGTAACGTGAAATGTATTTAAATATGCATTAATTAGGCTATGGAAACATGAAAGTGGGATTTCCGCAGACATGTATATCGTAGCCTACACTACTGGTGACGTGACTGAACATTCTGGTGCTCGGGAACATGAGCTGCCAGTAGAAATACTGTGTGAGTGTTTGATTGGTGCACTGGAATTTCCTCTGTCTGCCTTGCCACCTATATCCGCATGACCCACAACTTCATCCCTTCTCTTCTTTCCTCTCCTCCCCTCCCAATCCCCTCTGCACACACACACCCCTCTTTCTTACTACTCACCCACCCATCTCGCTCTCTGTCTCTGGTCTTTATCCTATCGCTCTCCCTCGCCATCTCTTTTTCTATGCTTTCCTCTCCATTCTTCTTTCTCTCCATACCGCAGTTCCCATCTCTCTCTCTGTCGTGCTATGGTTGAGGAGATTGAAACCATGAAATGGAGCTTTGAAACTCAAAAGTCTCTTGTCGAATAGGCTAGATTGTTTACACTCTTAGAAAAAAAGGTTTTGTATAGAACCAACAAGGGTTCTGCTTGCTTCATATATGGCACCCTTTGCAACCAGGTCTCAGAGCATTTCGTATTATTCTGCACGTAAATCTGATATGCTCCATTTAGTATGATATGTAAGGTTTCGTATGGTATGTATTAATTTGTAGTTGTCCATCATCCATTTTGTATGATATGTTACGAAATACAATTTGTATGATATGTTATGATTTTGAAAAACGTACAACATGTTACGAATTTGCAAAATAAACAATTTCTTACAAATTTGCTAAACTTATATGTTACGAATTCCCATTTGTTGTGGCTAATATTTGCTAGGTGGCAAATGCTAACGTTAGCTAGGCTAAGGGTTAGGGTTAAGATTAGGAGTTAGGTTAATTAAGGAGCAGTGGGGCGCTAGCGGGGCCACTCCCGACACTACCCGGTGAAATGTAAAGCGTCAAATTCAAAATCCAAAAGTTTAATTATTAAAAATTAATCAATATACAAGTGTTTCATAGCCATCAAAAGCTCTGACTCTTGGCAATATCACAGCAGTCAGATTTCAAAAAAGGCTTTACAGCGAAAGCACAACATTTTATTGTTTGAGGGTAGCACCTCTAATATTTATGCATTAGCATAAATCCATAACCCAACGCGGGTCTCACAAAACGCATAAAATCGCTAATATAAAATCGCTTATCTTTGATGAACTTCTGCTGAGGGCTTCCCAAGTGTCCAACGAAGACAATCCATGCTTCTTTTGTTAGAAAAAGTCATTTATTATATCCATAAATCTCTGTTTGGTTGGCGCATTATGTTCATAAAATCCACCATCGAGACGCCCATAGAACCTTGAAGAGAACGCGTTGAAATTATACCTATCATATTTCTACAAACAAATCAAACATCATTTTTTATGTTTCCTTAGGTATTCTTTTATGTATATTTACTATAATATTTCAACCGGATTGTAGCCTGAACGATAAGAAAGGAAAAAAACGTGGAGCGCGCACTCGGTTGCGCGCCTGCAAAAGCTTGTTGACATCTGAGCTCCCTTGACCATATCCTCTTCCTATCCTTTCTGGTCAGGGCTACCGTTTCCTGGATTTTTATAGAAACTGTTGACATCTAGTGGAAGCCATATGTACTGAAATCTCGGAGCTGCTTGCCTTTGAAATCAATAGGGAGACTGTCAAACAGAGCAAAGGTCACAAAAAACAGTAATTCCGATGGATTTTTCTCGGGGTTTTCGCCTGCTATATCCGTTCTGTTACACTCACAGACATTATGTTAACACTTTTAGAAACTTCAGAGTGTTTCCTATCCAACAGTACTAGTTTCCTATCCAATAGCATATCCTATTTTCTGGGGCTGAGTGGAAGGCACGCCACACTCTCCAAAACCGTCACCTCGGGAGCCGCTCCCTAAGAAGTTAAAGGGTTAAGGTAAGGTTAGGCGAAGGGTTAGCTAAAAGGGTTAAGGTTAGGGGAAGGGTTAGCTAACATGCTAAGTAGTTACAGAGTAGCTAAAAAGTAGTAAGTAGTTGAAAAGTTGCTAAATAGCTAAGATACAAACGTTTTCTGTGATGAGATTCTGGGTTGTTAGATGTTTGCGAAAGTCTAGCAACCCAAAGGTTGCGTGTTCAAATCTCATCACGTAAAACTTGAGCATTTTAGCTAATTAGCAACTTTTCAACTATTTACTACTTTTTAGCTACTTTGCAACTATACTGAACAAAAATATAAACGCAACATGCAACAATTTCAAAGATTTTACAGAGTTACAGTTCATATAAGGAAATCAGTCAATTTAAATAAATGAATTAGGCCCTAATCTATGGATTTCACATGACTGGAAATACAGATTCGCATCTGTTAGTCACAGATACCTTAAAGAAAAAGGTAGGGGTGTGGATCCGAAAACCAGTCCGTATCTGGTGTGACCAGCATTTGCTTCATGCAGCCCGGCACATCTCCTTCGCAAAGAGTTGATAAGGCTGTTGTCCTACTCCCCTTCAATGGCTGTGTGAAGTTGCTGGATGTTGGCGGGAAATGGAACACGCTGTCAATCCAGAGTATCCCAAACCTGCTCAATGGGTGACATGTCTGGTGAGTATGCAGGCCATGGATGAACTGGGACATTTTCAGCTTCCAGGAATTGTGTAGAGATCCTTGCAATTATCATGCTGAAACATGAGGTGATGTCGGCGGATGAATGGCACAACAATGGGCCTCAGGATCTCATCACGGGATCTCTGTGAATTCAAATTGCCATCGATAAAATGCCATTGTGTTTATTATCCATAGCTTATGCCTACACAAACCATAAACCCATCGCGGGTCACTCTGTTCACAACGTTGACATCAGCAAACTGCTTGCCCACACATTTGACATTTACATTTTAGTCATTTAGCAGACGCTCTCATCCAGAGCGACTTACAGTAGTGACTGCATACATTTTTCCCATACTGGTCCCACATGGGAATCGAAATTCTCTAAAACAACGTTGGAGGTGGCTTATGGAAGAGAAATGAACATTAAATAATCTGACAACAGCTCTGGTGGACATTCCCGCAGTCAGCATGCCAATTGCATGCTCCCTCAAACCTTGAGACATCTGTGGCATTGGGTTGTGTGACAAAACTGCACATTTTAGAGTGGCCTTTTATTGTCCCCAGCACAAGGTGCAACTGTGTAATGATGCTGTTTAACCAGGCTTCTTGATATGCCACACCTGTCAGATGGATGGATTGTCTTGGCAAAGGATAAATGTTCACTAACAGGGATGTAAACACATTTTGTGCACAACATTTGAGAGAAATAAGCTTTTTGTGCATCTGAAACATTTCTGTGATCTTTTATTTCAGCTCATGAAACATGGGACCAACACTTTACATTTTGCGTTTATATAGTTGTTCCGTATACTTAGCATGTTAGCTAACCCTACCCCTAACTTTAACCCTTTTAGCTAAACCTTCCCCCTAACCCTATCCTTAACCACCCTCCTTTTCCCTAAGATACCTTCTATTTTATGTAACCATTCCAAAAGTAACATATCATTCTAATTTGAGTTTTCAGGATTTACATTTACTATGTTACGTCTACCCTATGAGACCAGGCTGCTATATGGAACCCAAGGATTCTATATAGAACCAATTTTGGTTTAGTGAAAAATAAACCCTGGGGTTCTGATCAAGGAACCCTACAAAAAGGTTCCATATAAAACCTTTAGCGGTGTCATATATGAAGCAAGCAATAACATTTTGGGGGAGGGTACTATAGACCAGGTATTCCGGGCAATGCCGTCAGTGGAGGTTCTAGACCCTTTCAACTGGGGGGGCCAAGCTGGGGCCAGTTGTACTGTTAGAGGGGCCAGTTACATTAGACGTTATTGTTGTCATATCGTTTTCTTCACTTCATTGCAGGCATTAGTAGGCAAAAGACAATGTCCCTCTAGTAAATGTGTGGGTTTAATTAGTGTTCCGCGTTGCCACTGTCTAATATCAGTGTAAAAAAAGAACGATAGCACAAATTTGTTATGCAAAAATTATTTCATACTCCACATTTAGGGGGGCCACAAGGGGGTCCAAAATTGTTGTCACAGGGGCACTGGCCCCCTGCCCCCAGAACCGCCAGTGAATGCCGTAGGTGGTACGTTAGTGGTAGCCAAATAAAAATTTGATTTACCTTCTTTTTTTAAATTATTATTAAAAAACAGTCCATTTATATTTTCCAGTTGGACTATACATTTTGGGTTTTTTCTCACCTGAGTAGCCTCGTTTCACTGCCAAAAAATACAATTAACCCATCTAGTGTTCAGCGAAATAACAACACAATGTCAAAAACAGGTAGCCTAGTCAAATAATTAACAACCAAACACATTAACCGTTACTCTCTCGCGGCAGTAGCCAAACGTAGCTGCTGCTCATGTTGGTATCTGTACTGATGGCGCAAAATCCATGACAGGGAGACATAGTGGAGTGGTAAAGCGCGTGCAAGCAGTTGCTCCCGACGCTACTTGGGTACACTGCAGCATCCACCCAGAGGCTCTTGCTGCCAAAGTAATGCCTGACAGCTTGAAAGACGTTTTGGACACTACAGTGAAAATTGTTAACTTTGTTAAAGCAAGGCCCCTGCAATGATATGGGCAGCGAACTCAAGCTTACGGACAATGTTAAATGTGATATAGCGAACGAACCACCTGAGTGAGTTGGGTGAGAAATTACGTAGGTACCTTCCTGAAACAGATGACACAAACAACTGGATTTGTTATAAGCCTTTCATGCCCTGCCTCCAGTCCACTTACCTATATCTGAACAAGAGAGCCTCATCGAAATTGCAACAAGCGGTTCTGTGAAATTTGAATTTAATCAGAAGCCACTGCCAGATTTCTGGATTGGGCTGCGCTCAGAGTATGCTGCCTGTTAAGACACTGATGCCCTTTGCAAACACGTACCTACAGTATGTGAGAGTGGATTCTCGGCCCTCATTAGCATGAAAACTAAATACAGGCACAGACTGTGTTTTGAAAATGATTTAAGACTGAGACTCTCCAATACAATCCAACATTGCAGAGTTATGTGCATCCTTTCAAGCACACCCTTCTCATTAACCTGTGGTGAGTTATTCACAATTTTCGATGAACATATAAGGTTTTATATGTAAGATGGTTAAATAAAGAGCAAAATTATTGATTATTCTTATATTATTATTTGTGCCCTGGTCCTATAAGAGCTCTTTGTCACTTCCTACAAGCCGGGTTGTGACAAAAAATCACACTCATTCTTATGTTTAATAAACGTATCGTATAGTGTGTGGCAGGCGTACAACGGTGGCAAAAAACAACATTTGAGAGTGCGCTGACCCTGATGCTAGAGGGGGTACGCAGCTGGAAGTTGAACGTTTGAAGGGGAACAGGACTATAACAAGTTTGGGAACCACTGCTATAGTTAACATACCTCTTTCTGGTTATACACTGTTTAAGTCAAAACCACCTGTCAACCAAAAGCTTAGTCTGGATCAGGGCTGGATAGCCGGCATCCCCGCTGAGTACTGCCATAGCCTTAGGCTACAGAAAGACCACCTCATTGGAACTGTCCTATCCCTGTAAGCAGCTGCTATCAGGATGAACAGGGCTACTGGGAAATACTGTACTATGTCCCAGTATTCATCCGTAGGGGCCGCTGTTAAATGGGATTTGAGCAATGAAACTGTACACAGGCTGTGGATGTTTGGAGATAGGACAGCTGAGGTGAAGTCTCGGTAGACGAGTCGGCTAAACTTAAACGGTTTCCCGTTTAAATGATCAAGGCTATAAACAGAGTTATGAATAGACTGAACTATATAATTACTTTGAATCAGTTGATTCTGAAACGTTGCCTGATCAATACCGATTGATAACTGTGAATAAAGTGAGACCCACCAGAGCCAAAGAGCGCTGTGCGTGTGAGACGTTAGCACTCTAACTTCAGAGCAGGGACAAGGGACAGTGCTGGAGGAATTATCACCGGCTTTTGGCAGCCGGCCCCGTCATGTTTACCTAATACCGGGGCACTGCGGCACCGTGGCATGCTCCGAGTTAATTAAGTGTAAAATGCCAAAAAGTCGCTTTGCATAAAATCTAACATTAGCTCCTCGCTGCTATACAGCTCCCATCTCCGCTTGGAAACACTGTATCACTGTAGACAACGATGCGTTTAAAAAAATGCATGATAGGCCTACTATCGCAATCAAAAAGTATACTATAGTAATGTAATATCCACACAGTCAGAGGTGCTCATTAAATACGGCACACATATTTGGCGGAGCCTCCTTGTTGTTGCTGGAGACGGATTATCCTCACTGAAATGTTGGCTTTCAGTCGCACCGGCTAATAGGAGAACGTTACAGATCTACGTGTCCTCCTCCTCGCTCTCAATTCAATTCTAGGTGCTCTTTTGGCATGGGACACATATGTTAACATTGACAAAGCAAGTGAGGTAGATAATATACAAAAGTGAAATAAACAACAAAAATGAACAGTAAACATTACGCTCACAGAAGTTCCAAAAGAATAAAGACATTACAAATGTCATTATCTAGATATACAGTGTTGTAATGATGTGCAAATGGTTAAAGTACAAAGGGGAAAATAAATAAACATAAATATGGGTTGTATTTACAATGGTGTTTGTTCTTCACTGGTTGACCTTTTCTTGTGGCAACAGGTCACACATCTTGCTGCTGTGATGGCACACTGTGGTATTTCACCCAGTAGATATGGGAGTTTATCAAAATCGGGTTTGCTTTCAAATTCTTTGTGAATCTGTGTAATCTGAGGGAAATATGTGTCTCCAATATGGTGATACATTTGCCAGGAGGTTAGGAAGTGCAGCTCAGTTTCCACCTCATTTCGTGGGCAGTGTGCACATAGCCTGTCTTCTCTTGAGAGCCAGGTCTGCCTACAGCGGCCTTTCTCAATAGCAAGGCTACACTCACTGAGTCTGTACATAGTCAAAGCTTTCCTTAAGTTTGGGTCAAAGTCAAAGGGTCAGTCACAGTGGTCAGGTATTCTGCCACTGTGTACTCTCTGTCTAGGGCCAAATAGCATTCTAGTTTGCGCAGTTTTTCTGTTAATTCTTTCCAATGTGTCAAGTAATTATCTTTTTGTTTTCTCATGATTTGGTTGGGTCTAATTGTGTTGCTGTCCTGGGGCTCTCTCCCTGTGTCGTTGTGAGAGGACATTTGAATTCACATGACCGGGCTGAGCGCCCGGCATTTACGGTGTTAGAACGTTATCTATACAGGTGTTCAACTAGACTATGCTGCTGTCCCGCCACTGGCCCTCGCACACCTGCCAGTTGTCAAAGAGCATCCCAAAAATGCCAAGATGTTACTTGCATAATGTGTATACAGCACGGGTAGCCTAAATGTTAAAAGAGTCAAAAATAAACCAATAGCCTAAAAAATTAAGCTTCAAACAAAAACAATATTAAACCACCTGGCAATGTATGTCCAATTATAACTCTCCATGCAAGATTGTGTCGAAAATGGCCAATCCAAAGGAAAGATATATAACATAAAAACCCCATGTGTCATCTCTCAATGTGCACAACTCTGACCACCTCCTGTGCTTATGTGTGTGTGTTTGTGTGTGAGAGAGAGAGTTACTTTAGGCTACTGATAGAGAGGAACTAGAAGGGAACACTGGTCCCTGTGTCCCCTCACCCTTTCATTCCCTCCTTCTACCCCCTCTTTCACTCCTCCCTCTCCTTCCATCCTTCCACCCCCTCACCTTCCCTCCTGCCTCGCCTTCCCTCCAACCCCTTTCCTTCCACCAGAAGTCTTGGTAGATGAGTAGGATAAACACTGCTCAATAATGAGCCTGTTTCCCATTTAAATTATCAAGGCTATAAACAGAGTTATGACTAGACTATAAACTATATAATTACTTTAAATCAGTTGATTATGAAACGTTGCCTGAAACCCCTCCTTCCACCCCCAACCCTCCTCTGGCAGTGTGTTGTGTTGCTATAAAGAACGACTGAGTCAGTGAGTGCGTTCCACATTTTTGGAACACATGTCAGATAGGGAGCTCCTGCTCCAAAGTTCTCTGGAACTCCCTCAGTGTGAGACCTGTTCCACAGTTGTCAGGAACTCCCTCAGTGTGAGGCCTGTTCCACAGTTGTCAGGAACTCCCTCAGTGAGACAGGGAGAGAGAGGGAGGGGTGAGACAGGGAAAGAGGAGGAGTGAGACAGGGAGAGAGAGTGAGGGGTGAGACAGGGAAAGAGGAGGAGTGAGACAGGGAAAGAGAGGGAGGGGTGAGACAGGGAAAGAGGAGGAGTGAGACAGGGAAAGAGAGGGAGGGGTGAGACAGGGAAAGAGAGGGAGGGGTGAGACAGGGAAAGATGAGGAGTGAGACAGGGAAAGAGAGGGAGGGGTGAGACAGGGAAAGAGGAGGAGTGAGACAGGGAAAGATAGGGAGGGGTGAGACAGGGAAAGAGGAGGAGTGAGACATGGAAAGAGAGGGAGGGGTGAGACAGGGAAAGAGGAGGAGTGAGACAGGGAAAGAGAGGGAGGGGTGAGACAGGGAAAGAGGAGGAGTGAGACAGGGAAAGAGAAGACAGGGAGAGAGGAGAGACAGAACGGGTGAGATAAAGAGGAAAGCAAGATGAAGTGAAAGAGAGCAGAGAATGGCTCAGCAGTGAGACATGCATGCTTTGAATATACCTTAGTGTTACTGTCATTGACGCCAATGGAACAACTACTTCAAGGTGGAAGAACCACTCACTCCTTCATTGATAGAGTTGAGTTTTTCCAACGTGTTTCTCGGTAGGTACGCTAGAGCACGTGCTGGTGTGTAGAGTAATACCTAAATACACCAGGAAAGACTGTCCACATCAACAATATGTTATTGGATTTATATCCACAAGCTAAAAGAAGGCTATTGGGAAAAATCTGACTACTACATATACAACAAAGTGGAAGAACATTGAAGTTACGTTACAGGCTCATCACTCCTGCAGGGAGCACAGGCCATCGATGACTCCTCTCCATCCCACGTAGAGTGGCATAATGTATGCCATTTTCACAAATTCCTAGGTTTTCCAGAAATCCTGGTTCAAGGATTCTGGATTTCCTGCTTATGTTCCAACTGGGATTTTTGGAATATCTGGGAATTTGGGGAAAGTTACTGAAATTTGGCAACCCTAATACCTCTCTTTTTCAGGTAGTTTTCTCCAGACTAAAAGTAAACCTGGAGAATAACAGTGGAAAATGAGATGAAGGACTGTGGTCTGTCATGGAACACCATCTCCAAAAAGGCAGAAGATTGTCCGCAGTGGTTCTGTCTTGTGGAAGCCGTATGTTCCACATTGTACCTAATCCTGTTTGTTCCTAACTAAGTACCTCTCCAGCCTCCAGGATTCTCTATTGCCTCAAGCTGCCACCTACAGTGTTGTATGGGTGTGCTCTATTCCGTTTCCCTTGTGGGCTACAGGATAGAGCATGCCAACGCCCGGTGGGGATGGAGGGGCCTTGTGGGCTCCAGGATAGAGCATGCCAATGCCCGGTGGGGATGGAGGGGCCTTGTGGGATCCAGGATAGAGCATGCCAATGCCCGGTGGGGATGGATGGGCCTTGTGGGCTCCAGGATAGAGCATGCCAATGCCCGGTGGGGATGGATGGGCCTTGTGGGCTCCAGGATAGAGCATGCCAATGCCCGGTGGGGATGGAGGGGCGTTGTGGGCTCCAGGATAGAGCATGCCAATGCCCGGTGGGGATGGAGGGGGCCTTTCGGAGGGTGTAGCCGATCCATCCCCATCTTCTCAAGATCTCCTCAGGAACCTGGCTGGTGCACTCCCTTAGGTCGATGAAGTAGATAATAGAAGTTTCAGGGTAATCGCCAGAAACTCAAAGAAAACAGATAAATCAATAGGATGTCTAAAAATATGTTCGATTACTAGAACAAAAGGAAACTCAAGCATTACAGTTTAATCATTAGACTCCCTCTTCTATGAAGGTTAGTAACCTGCTCAGGCTGAAAGCCTATTACATTCCCTCTGAAGATAGAACTTGACTTGAGGGTAGTGGACAACACTGCTCAGGCTTGACATTACATTATTAGTTGAGGATGCCTATGGGATTTGGTGGGCTGTGGTGTCTGTCTGTTTCAGGATGTGTGTGGGTATCTGGGAGTGTGAGTGCATATGTGGAAAGTGTGTGTCTGTAAATCTTTCAGGAGGTGAGTGTGTATGTCTTTGCATCTATGTCTATAGGGAAGTGTGTGTAATCTGTGTTCATTCCAGCTGAGTGTGGGAATTACAGAATTCCCAATGAGGAAGATGGTCTGAGGAAACAGCCAGCCAGGGTCATTGTCTTGCGCCAGAAAAAAAGGTTCACAGGAACCTTAATCACCCTACCACACATCCAGACCTTTTCCACATCCCACACGTCATGTACAGTAGGGATGTGACCAGCCCATGACCTCTAAGAGAAATTAACTCAAATGCAGGATGAACTTGCTCCGAGACACTGGTCTTAGGTTAGATTTGTGTTAAGATTAAAGTTCAAATGTGGGGATGATCAACTAATCCTAAACCTGTGGTTAAATTATTACTTAAATCTATCAAGAGACAGAAATGGATTAGCTGGTTAATCAGTAATTTCCAACTAAATAATCCTTGGAGATTTCTGGCATTATCTGAGGAATGCTGCAATTAGACAAAACATTTAATTAGCCTACAACGTTGACTACTGAAGGACTTGCACAGTCAAATCTGCATGGGATGATTACATTTAACTCTACGTTTGTGCTGCTACTTTAGTTTGGGGATGGTATAGCGAGCGAGTGAGCGGGGGAGGCAGTGAAAGGGAGAGGAGAAGATAGTAGTAAGGATATTTCAATAGATCACTGCAGCTTCAGAGCTTGTCTTTAGATATGGGTAATTCCACAAAAGCAGAGTGACGTTGAGACTCAGATTTTTCACTTTAAAATGTATGCCAAACAATGATGATTGAAAAGTTAAAGACCATTCAACTCGACGACTTTTAACAACTTACACTGAACATTTTACAAAAACCCATTTACTCGCAGAACAGTGCAGATGCAAAGTTTGGTAACAGAATGACAGTTTGTGCTGTTGGTGCAGTCATTCTGTTACCAACCTCTGCATCTGCACTGTCCTTTGCAGTCAGTGTTTTTTGTTTGGCATACATTTTAAAGTGAAAAATCAGTCTCAACATCACTCTGTTACCGTGGAATTACCCATATGTGTATTAAGATAAACTAAACTACAAATGCCCTTGTTCAAACGTAGTTGTTGCAGTGCTTGGGTCCACTAGATGGCTAGTTTTTCTCAGATCAAGTGTCAACGTGCTTGACCATCATCCCCAATGCCAGTGTAATACATTCCTGAAGTTCTACAGTGAATTCCCACATCCAAGTACCAATCCTTCGTATGCACTGTATAGTAGCTACTACGTAAGGCTTCAGACCCCAAACGGCAACAGTCATATCAGGTAAACACCTCAATAAGACAGATCTGTTTGTACACTGCCCCAGACCCCAGCTCCCAGCCTCCAGGCAGGCACCCAGACATGTAAAACAGGTTGCTGGCTCACCTCCCCTTCCTCGCCTGGAGCCCCTAAGCTTGGCAGCTGGCCAGTGTACACTCACACTACTCTTGCTGCTCCTAGACTCTCACAAGAGGCTTCAAGTTTCCCCTCGCCATCCCTGGACTACAGCCATTTCTTAACACTGAAAGAGTATTGCCTATAACCTACAGTACCCTATATTTTATGTCATTTTAGCAGATGCTCTTAACCAGTGACTTACAGGAGCAATTAGGGTTAAGCGCCTTGCTCATAGAGACAGACTGATTTTTCACCTAGTCGGCTGTGGGATTCGAACCAGCGACCTTTCAGTTACTGGCCCAACACTCTTAACTGCTAGGCTACCTGCCACCCGATATACTGTAACTATAATAAAGCTAGTAACTAGCTATAAAGCTTACTATCCCAGGCTACCATGGAGGTGATTATTCAATGAGAGAGTTCAGTAAACTGAGCAACGCATGACTAGTCGCCTCTAAGAACACCTTCCTAATATGGAGTTGCACCCATAGGTGTTCAATTGGGTTGAGATCTGGTGAGACACACAGCCTTTAAAGCCCCTATGCTCCTTTGAGACCCCTCTTTCAAAGTCACAGATCTCTTCTAGCCATGTAGCCAAAATAATGATCAACACATTATTATGTGTGACCCTAAGCATGATGGGATGTTAATTGCTTAATTAACTCAGGAACCACACCTGTGTGGAAGCAACTGCTTTCAAAATAATTTGTATCCCTCATTTACTCAACTGTCAAATAAAATGATCCTTCATGGATGCTAGAACATTGACAGGAACATGAGCACAGTAGAAGACAGAGATAATAAGTTTAAAAACAATAGAACAGACAAGTATACGTAATTCCATGCATTCTTTATTCCATTAAGCATTAAAACATCCACTGTGTAGCCTGAAAGCAACACAGCCAACATGAATGACAATCTGTAGTACGGCACATTTAAGGCTTTTTCTTTGTCAGTTTAACACTAATAAACCTCTGTACCCACTCGTTTTTTTTCTGCATTAGATTTGCATACTGTGACTCCAGTGTTAAACTCAAGTAGGCTAGAATATCCCTTAAATCAATGTTTTATATTATGTATAGAGGAGCTATAGATACATTACATATGGTTCTGACAAACCAGCATTAGACAGTGTAAATCTATCAACATTTACTGGAAAAAAACATTGTAAAAATGTCAGTATCAAAACAATAAATGGGACTAAAGCAGTTTTTCGTTCTTTAAAAAGAGAAGCAGAAAAAACTAGATGTTAAGTTATAAAGGGCTCGTTGTGTCAAAACATAGGCCCCTTAGTAAGTTGACAAGAAAACACTAAATCTTCCATTCATGACACAAAAACCCAACCACGACCGCAAAACACAGCCATCACCTCACAGCAATACACTGATCAGTCAAAACGTTAATCACAAGTTGCTACGCACATATCCTTCAATTACACCTCCTCCTTAGAAAAGGACACTATGTGAGCAGTGTAGTTTCTCTTTTTTTTCCTTTTTTTTACAGCTGAGAACATTTGCAGAATACTTCCAACCCAGTGATTCCTCTGGCTTCTTCACTCTCTCTACACTAAAAACGTCCTTTATGAAAAGTTGTTTGTATGCAGTTTCTTCCAAAACGTGGTCTTGATGACACTTGCAGAGTTCTTTGGAGTGAAACGAGATGGGGAGCAGGGAAGCGGTATGTTGAGGAAAGGAGGGGGTCTGTTGGTGGGCCCCCAGGGCAAAAAGGATACAGCCAGAATCTGCAAATGGTGGTGAGATGGCTAAAAAATATCTCATGTACATGAAGACTCATTGAGATTGCATTAGGTGAAGTACCTTTTGATCAGTATTACCCCAAAACATATTTTCACAGTGATTGAGAAGATTCCTCCAACCGAACCGATAGCAGCAGTCAGTCCCCCTGCAGACCATGAGACTCCCCAACTCCAGTCGACAGGAATGTTAGGGTGAAATGTCCAGACTTAAGGCTTAATTTGTAGTGTTGAAATGAAAGGAACAGGTACATACTGCCAAACAGCAACCCAAAGCAACTACGTTAAACACAATCTTAAATTTTGAACAGACGAACAAAACAGCTTCACGGATCACGTCGGTAGAAAAACCATCTACACTGGTGCCAAATCCCAAATCAACTCCTACGGCCAAGGCATACCTCTAGATCTGAAATGAATGGATGTGTCTTAGCAATATGGTAAAAAAAAAAAACTCAGAACAGCAAGGCAGAAAAACATGAATACTGCTTAAATCTGCTCCTTTCAGATCTACAGGGGTGCCAAGAGACAGTACTGGCTAGGGGTTGATCAGGTGTGTCTAGAGACCGTACTGGCAAGGGGTTGATCAGGTAGGTCTAGAGACAGTACTGGCTAGGGGTGGATCAGGTGTGTCTAGAGACAGTACTGGCTAGGGGTTGATCAGGTGTGTCTAGAGACAGTACTGGCTAGGGGTTGATCAGGTGTGTCTAGAGACAGTACTGGCTAGGGGTTGATCAGGTAGGTCTAGAGACAGTACTGGCTAGGGGTTGATCAGGTGTGCCAAGAGACAGTACTGGCTAGGGGTTGATCAGGTAGGTCTAGAGACAGTACTGCCTAGGGGTTGATCAGGTGTGCCAAGAGGTACTGTCTCTTGGCACACCTGATCAACCCCTAGGCTAGGGGTTGATTTGGGATTCCGCATAGGGGTGTTCAAATCCAGGCCGTGAGGTCAGGGGCTGATTCAGATCTGGGACACAGGTTCAATTACAGTACATTGTAGGTGTGTTTTTATTTGATACATGGTCAAGTGTCATCACTAGGGTCAGGTGGTGTCCCTCACTGGAAAACCCCAGTTGAGGAAAAACACCTGGCCCTACTTACCACAGGACCTCCAGTTAACAAGAGCACTGCTACAGAGGTGAGACACCCAGGGGTGGGCTGGGTAATGACATTATTCAACCACACGCATCTCTCACACGGTCACACACTGGCCTTGAAAACAAGATGGGAATGAGTTTCTCTGTCTAGTGAAACACATGGAATGTCAATAAGAGAACAAAAAACATACATCAGAACATCCAGTGTGATAACCTGAAATATCTGCACAATAAAAGTGCATTCCTTTGAATTCACCCTGAATGGAAAAAAAAACCAAAAACAAACAAGCAAGAAAATCAATCATGTATCTGAGGTGCAAAACAGATTGTTCTTCATCAGGTATAAAAGAATACAAAGTCAATCAATCATGAGCATAAAAGAGAGAAACAGATGAAATAGAGTGAACAAGATCGCAAGAGATCGCAGAGGGAATTTATCACATCCCCACCGACAGAGAGAGAGCGCACGCGAGAGAGAGAGAAGGAGAATCAAATCGAGATCCACATTGAAGAGCAAGTGCAAATACTGAGGGGGCCCTGGCTCCTTGGCAAAGAGACCTGGGACCTGTCCACATCTGAGCGCCGGGGATGCCTTGGCCTGGCTCAGCTCAGCCTGACCTGGTAAAGCCCTGGGGGGAGCATCTCAACACTTCCTCCCCTCCTCTCCAACATCTGCACCGATCTGCAATACAAACTAAGTAAAAACCAACAAGGTGGATTTCAGGTATCAAATTTCCACCAATCCACTTCTCTCTGCACAGATCACGGAAAGAAAAAACTATCAAGGAAGCCATTTTAGACTATTGATATGCAGCCCCCCTCTGGGTTTTAGTGGAGGAGGCCAAGGGAGATCAGGATGTGGGCAGCTCAATGGAGATGAACTGCTTGAGTCGCTCCAAGTACTGGGCGTAGAGCTCGATGTCGTTGTGCCCGGCGCCCTCCACCCACAGGGGCTCCACGGCACGCGGGCAGCGCTCATACATGGCCAGGCCGTGCGAGAAGTCGATCACCTCATCCTCCGTGCCGTGGATCACCAGTACCGGCGACGCCACCTTGGACACCTTGTCGATACTGGGGAGAGAGAAGGGGTTCCATTTTATCAATGCTTTAACAAAGCGCAAGAGCGCGAGCGAGAAAAGGGAGAGAAAGAGAAAAAAGAGAAAGAGAGAAAAGGGAGAGAGAGAGAAAGAAAAGTGAGAGAAAAGGGAGAGAGAGAGGGGAAGACAAACACAAGACAAATGGACCTCCTTGGGGGCATTAGTAGTGTATCCATCTGTCTTGTAGCGGTGCAGTAACAGCAGGGGTGTAGAGTGACTCCACACAGCACGCTGCCAAACCATTAACTACAAATCATACAGAGAGGGTGTGCGCAACTTATGTGCACTACATATGACACACACACACACACACACACACCTTTCTATCTATCGTTTGGGGTCAGTTAGAAATATGTCCATTAAAATAATGTCAAATTGATCCGAAATACAGTGTAGACATTGTCAATGTTGTAAATGACTATTGTAGCTGGAAACAGCATTTTTTTTATGGACTATCTACATAGGCATACATTATCAGCAACCATCACTCCTGTGTTCCAATGGCACGTTGTGTTAGCTAATACAAATTAATCATTTTAAAAGGCTAATTGATCATTAGAAAACCCTTTTTGCAATTATGTTAGTACAGCTGAAAACTGTTGTTCTGATTAAAGAAGCAATAAAACTGGCCTTCTATAGACTAGTTGAGTATCTGGAGCATCAGCGGGTTTGATTACAGGCTCAAAATGGCCAGAAACAAAGAACTTTCTTCTGAAACTCGTCAGTCTATTCTTGTTTTGAGAAATTTCCAAGAAACTGAAGATCTCGTACAACGCTGTGTACTACTCCCTTCACAGAACAGCGCAAACTGGCTCTAACCAGGATAAAAAGAGCTGGAGGCCCCGGTACACAACTGAGCAAGAGGACAAGAACATTAGTGTCTAGTTTGAGAAACAGACGCCTCACAAGTCCTCAGCTGGCAGCTTCATTAAATAGTACCTGCAAAACACCAGTCTCAACGTCAACAGTGAAGAGGCGACTCCGGGATTCTGACCTTCTAGGCAGAGTTTCAAAGAAAAAGCCATAACTCTGTCCAGTGTGTGTTCTTTTGCCCAGCTTAATCTTTTATTTTTATTGGCCAGTCTGAGATAACTGTTTTGCTTGTTTTATGAATATTTTTAAAATCTTGTCCATGTTCTGTTATAATCTGCACCCGGCACAGCCAGAAGAGGACTGGCCACCCCTCACAGCCTGGTTCCTCTCTAGGTTTCTTCCTAGGTTTTGGCCTTTCTAGGGAGTTTTTCCTAACCACCGTGCTTTTACACCTGCATTGCTTGCTGTTTGGGGTTTTAGGCTGGGTTTCTGTACAGCACTCTGTGACATCAGCTGATGTAAGAAGGGCTTCATAAATACATTTGAATTTGATTTGTTATGGCTTTTTCTTTGCAACTGCCTAGAAGGCCAGCATCCCGGAGTCGCCTCTTCACTGTTGACGTTGGGACTGGTGTTTTGAGGGTACTATTTAATGAAGCTGCCAGTGAATCACGCTTCACCATCTGGCTGTCTGATGGACAAATCTGGGTTTGGCGGATGCCAGGAGAACATTACAAGCCCGAATGTATAGTGCAAACTGTAAAGTTTGGTGGTGGAGAAATAATGGTCTGGGGCTGTTTTTCATGGTTCAGGCTAGGCCCCTTAGTTCCAGTGAAGGGAAATCTTAACACTACAGCATACAATGACATTCTAGACGAATCTGTGCTTCCAACTTTGTGGCAAAAGTTTGGGAAGACCTTTTCCTGTTTCAGCATGACTGCGAGCCAAGCCTACTCGCCCAACATCAGTGCCTGACCTCACTAATGCTCGTGGCTGAATGGAAGCAAGTCCCCACAGCAATGTTCCAATATCTAGTGAAAAGCCTTCCCAGAAGAGTGGTGTTATAGCAGCAAAGGGGGGACCAACTCCATATTAACGCCCGTGATTTTGGAATGAGATGTTTGACGAGCAGGTGTCCACATACCTTTTTGGTATTAATGTATGTATACACACACACTATGAGGTTGGAATGATACAGTAACATAATGTAAGATCTGGAGTTCTAACCTGACTGGTGACATCACCAGGCGGTAAATTTGTTAAAATACCAATAAGAAAGAGCGTTCCAAATCTCTTTCCCCAATTACAGGTAGTTTTCAGTTTTCCCCTCCCCTAAACACACTACTGACTGTGCTAGCAGAATTCTTGATTCAGAAAATGTTCTTTGCTATGCTATTTTTGACCATTTGAATTGAAAACAAATCACAGCAAGGTACTTATGTAATTGTTACCCAGAAATTATGTGATGTCTGCATTGGCGCTTTAAAGCAGGATCCTCACATTCCAGGTGGTATAAGACTATAATCTCAAAGGGTTCAGAGACAACAAAAGACACACACACAGGCATGCATATATTGGCGTTTCCTGGCCCTCTAAGGGGATGAGAGGACCTAAACCATGCCAGGATAACACTCCCCACACCATAACAGAGACCCTGGTGCCGCTTGCTTAATGATGTTGCAGACTCAGGGGCCTCAGAACAGGTGTATGTGTGTGTGTGTGTGTGTGTGTGTGTGTGTGTGTGTGTGTGTGTGTGTGTGTGTATATACACACACACACACACACACACACACACACACACACACACACACACACAGATCATGTGACAGATCATGTGACAGATTGCACACAGGTGGAATTTATTGAACTAATTATGCCACTTCTGAAGGTAATTGAGAGGACCTAAACCATGCTAGGATAACACTCCCCACACCATAACAGAGACCACAGAACCCTCATTTACTCAAGTGTTTCCATTATTTTGGCAATTACCTGTAGGCCTCTATAGCAGTACCAGAGCCACTTGCAGTTTCAACTTCTGCCCGCTCTCCACCCCCCCTCTGCTCGCTTTCCACCCCCCCTTCTCCTCTTCTGCCCATTCTCCCACAGGTCTCATGGCTGATAACAGTTTGATGCCATTGTTCCACAGGTGTCAGGGCTGAGGGCTGATAACAGTTTGATGCTATCTGTTCCTCCCACCTGCACCAAATGTACAGTATTTCTCATCCTAATAGCTTGTTCTCCATCTGATAACCAAGACGTACAGTTGAAGTCGGAAGTTTACATACACTTAGGTTGGAGTCATTAAAACTCGTTTTTCAACCACTCCACAAATGTCTTGTTAACAAACTATAGTTTTGGCAAGTCAGTTAGGACATCTACTTTGTGCACGACAAGTAATTTTTCCAACAATTGTTTACAGATTATTTCACTTAGAATTCACTGTATCACAATTCCAGTGGGTCAGAAGTTTACATACACTAAGTTGACTGTGCCTTTAAACAGCTTGGAAAATTACAGAAGATGTCATGGCTTTAGAAGCTTCTGAAAGGCTTACTGACATAATTTGAGTCAATTGGAGGTGTACCTGTGGATGTATTTCAAGGCCTACCTTCAAACTCAGTGCCTCTTTGCTTGACATCATGGGAAAATCCCAAAAAAATCTTCCAAGATCTCAGGAAAAAAATTGTAGACCTCCACAAGTCTGGTTCATCCTTGGGAGAAATTTCGCCTGAAGGTACCACGTTCATCTGTGCAAACAATAGTAAGCAAGTATAAACACCATAGGACCACGCAGCCGTCATACCGCTCAGGAAGGAGATGCGTTCTGTCTCCTAGAGATGAATGTACTTTGGTGCAATCCCAGAACAACAGCAAAGGATCTTGAGACAATGCTGGAGGAAACAGGTACAAAGGTATCTATATCCACGGTAAAACAAGTCCTATACCAACATAACCTGAAAGGCCGCTCAGCAAGGAAGAAGCCACTGCTCCAAACCGCCATAAAAAAGCCAGACTGTTTGCAACTGCACATGGGGACAAAGATCGTACTTTATGGAGAAATGTCCTCTGGTCTGATGAAACAAAAATAGAATTGTTTGGACATAATGACCATCGTTATGTTTGGAGGAAAAAGGGGGAGGCTTGCAAGCCGAAGAACACCATCCCAACCGTGAAGCACGGGGGTGGCAGCATCATGTTATGGGGGTGCTATGTTGCAGGAGGGACTGGTGCACTTCACAAAATGGATGGCTTCATGAGGAAGGAAAATTATGTGGATATATTGAAGCAACATCTCAAGACATCAGCTTGGTCACAAATGGGTCTTCCAAACGGACAATGACCCCAAGCATACTTCCAAAGTTGTGGCAAAATGGCTTAAGGACAACAAAGTCAAGGTATTGAAGAGAGATAACTACCTACCAAAAATCAAAAAAATCGGGGCTGTGGCACATGGCTGTATTTCAACTGTCAGTCAAAGACAACAGGCCAGGAGAGCTAACACATCCAACATCCCATCCCCCTGTCCCTAGACTCCATCTACTTCCACCCACCCACTATCTCACCCCATAATAACCCACCTGGGGAAGGCGTCGAAGCAGTAGGTCTTGCGCGTGTCAGGGAAGGCCACTCGCAGGCCGGACATAAGAGGTGAGTGCAGGATGACAGCGGCACACTCGTAGCGTGCCGCCAGATCCACCGTGGGTACCGTGCCGATGCTCTGGCCGTACAGGATGATGTTCTCTGGGGTCACGCCATACCTGGAGAGAGAAGGGTTAGGCGAGAGAGAGAGAGAGAGAGAGAGAGAGAGAGAGAGAGAAGGGTTAGGCGACAGAGAAGGGTTAGGCGACAGAGAAGGGTTAGGCGACAGAGAAGGGTTAGGCGACAGAGAAGGGTTAGGCGACAGAGAAGGGTTAGGCGACAGAGAAGGGTTAGGCGACAGAGAAGGGTTAGGAGAGAGGTTGGATAGACAGACCGATAATTGTGGACAATGAGATGAAGGGGGTGATAAAAAAGGAGAAACAAAATAAGGTTAATAGATCAGACCCAGACTACTACCGTCATCATCCTCCAAGGAGATGTCTAACCCAACATGACATCACTGTAGCAACAAGGAGACGATATCTCCTCCTATCTAACATCACTGTAGCAACAAGGAGACGATACCTCCCCCATCTAACCCAACATGACATCCCTGTACAACACGCCATAACATAAAGTTTACAATGTTCTAAGTAAACAATGCTATATAATAATAAATGCCATTTAGCAGAGGCTTTTAGCCCAACATGACTTAGTCATGCTGGCATACATTTTATTTATGGGTGGTACAGGAATTGAACCCACTGTCTTGCCGTAGCAAGCACCATGCTCTACCAATTGAGCTACAGAGAATGTCATGCAATAAGCTTCCTATTTACCAAACACTGATATACTTAACCCTTATCAAATCTGACTGCCATTAAACATCTACTCTCATCAGCACATCCGTTAGAGTTGAGATGAGTTTACACAGTGAAAGGAGAGCTGTGTAGTTAAATCCAGACTTGTGTATAGAGCTATACTTATATATACACACACACTGTATGCAGCTAAGCTACGTTGCTATGTAGGTAATTCCCTAGGCTTGTAGTGGGAGGCAGCAGGCTGAATAGGGGAGGATCATTTGTCACTTTAAAGCCTGGCAGCCAGTGCTGCGGCCAGGGCAGCTGGCCCTACATTGACACACACACTTCAGGCATCAGTTCTGCCCTATAAAAACTCAAGCTAGAGCATTGAGATAAAAGTAAGGGATGGATGGGTGGAAGACAGAGGGAGCGAGAGGACAGCCCTACATTTCATTCTCCCACTACTCCTCCTCCTCCACTCTTGGCAGGCTTTCCCATGGCCAGAGCAAACCCCCAGGGAACCCGATCCTCGGGGCGCTGTGTCAGGTATGCGGTGAAGTCTACAGACAAAATGGAAACACATTTGATACATGACCTGAAGGCTGGGCCTTACAAAGGTTTTGAAAGGCTAGTCCCCTTTGATGGCGAAAGTTGTCAGGGAGACAAAACAGCTGCGAACCCTGTGTGTGTGTGTGCGTGCGAAACAAAGGCAGGCAAGGCAGAGAGGAATTGAGTACTGTACATCGTGTTCCCTGAGACTGCCCTCAACGTCACGTTCTGCTTTGTTGGGCCTTTTAGAATGAACTCTGAGAACTCCAAGAACGTGTGGAATGCATGGGGGTGAATCAAAGGCTTACAGAACTCTCCACAAGCAAAGACGTAACACGCAACACGCCTTACAGCTAGGCATGGCTAAGGATGTGAAAGGTGAGCAGGTGCATGTAAATTTACCCATGAAACTACGCTGTAGAATTAGGCCCAGCTAAGAAGGCGGAGGGTTGAAGGAGGTGTGTGATTGGGTGTATGTGTTTGAGGGTGTGCGCCAGGGTTTCCGTTAGCCAGTAAATGCTGGCTTTTGGCCCAGAAGAATAAATGAAAAGCCGATAAAGTCAGCCAAAATGTTACCGGCCCAATTCTTTTCTTCTAAATAATGCTTTTTATTAATTGATGGAAGTGCCAGTCGACGTGCTCTAACTTCAAAGGCAAATATACTGCATAGGTTAATAAATCCTCAAGCTGCTGGGAAATTAATGTGTGTGTTTCTATTTTTACTCACGCAAAAGATGTGAGGTCCTCATAAGGGACTTCAGCTATGTACACCCTGACTGGGCAACATTTGCCAAGATTGTGTTGATTATGCCCGTTTCCACTGTGCCTGCCGAGAGGGGATTCTTTCTCCAAAACAGAGTAAAGATGGCTTCCAGATCGCTCCTTCTCAAAGACACCGTCACGAGGCCGAAGGCTTCCAGATCGCTCCTTCTCAAAGACACCGTAACGAGGCCGATGGCTTCCAGATCTCTCCTTCTCGAAGACACCGTAGCGAGGCCGATGGCTTCCAGATCTCTCCTTCTTGAAGACATCGTAAGGAGACTGATGCAGATTAACTTCTTAGAGAGTAGCGCACGAGGTGACCGTTTTGGAGAGCCTGGCGTGCCCAAAGTAAAATGCCTCCCATTCAGGCCCAGAAAATAGGATATGCACATATTTAGTACCATTGGATAGGAAACACTCAATTTTCTAAAAGTGTTAACCATTTGTCTGTGAGTAAAACAGAACGGATATGGCAGGAGAAACCCAGAGGAATTTCTGTCCTGGAAAAAGTGGTTAAGACACATTGCTCATTTGGAACCCCTCCCTTATGAAAATGCCCATACAAGGGCATATGAATGCAGTACCGATCGCTTCCTCTGGATGTCAACAGTCTTGAGACAGTGTTCAGATTTTTTGGGATGCTATTAGAGCAGAGAAGAAGAGGAATCAGGAAGTGTCCCCTCAGATCAATAGAAGTCAATAGAAGAGGACGCGCGCTCTCGCCAAGTGCGCTCTGTGGTTTTTTCCGTTCTTATAGCCCAGTTTATATTCCGGTTGAATTATTATAGTAAATATACATAAAAGTGTTCCTAAAGATACATTAAAAAGGATGTTTGATTGTTCTTGGACAAGTTTATAGGTATAAGTTGAACGAGTTCTCTTCACGTTTCAATGGAGGAGTGGAGGCTGTAGTTTCTGAATATAAACGTGCCAACCAAACGGAGATTTATGGATATAATACATTACTTTTTCTAACAAAAGAACCATGGATTGTCTTCGTTGGACACTTGGGAATCCATCAGCAGAAGTTCTTCAACAGGTAATTGATTTGTTTTCGCTGTGAAATGTGTTTTGTGTGAACCGTGAAGGCTAATGAATTCATGGTAATGGGAAAAATTGTGAAGGTACTACCCTCAAACAATCAAATGTGGTGCTTTCGCCGTAAAGCCTTTTTGAAATCTGACAACGCTGTGATATTGCCAAGAAACAGAGCTTTTGATGAGTATGAAACACTTGTATATTGGTGCATGTTTAATAATTCAACTTTTGGATTTTGAATTTGGCGCCTTGCATTTCACCTGGTAGTGTCGGGAGTGGGGCGCTAGCGCACCACTGATCCCTAAGAATTAAGCTACTCCAAGGAGTTGGACAGTTTGGACTTCCCAACAGCAGCGGCTCACTTTGAGCAGGCAAAGGTCCGCTGCAAACGCAAGTAAATTAGAGGCAAATTGTGTTAGTCAGGCCTAGTCCTAGCAGTTCTGCTGCCGCTCTAGGCCAGATCAACATATGCCACACGTGTCATGTATAGTATAAAGATTTGGAATGGATTGATATAGTAGAGTAATGATGCATTTCAGTTGAGCTTATTCAGTAGCACTTGGAAACGAAACATCGTTGCTATCTACTCACATCGGATAGTTACAATGTTGCAATCACTAGGCAGCCAACTGCCTACAGTAGGAAACTGAGCCGGTATCAATACCTATATTACACGACATGAGTCACGTCCCCACGATAGTTCAAATTACAATGTGTGTTTGAGAGAGGCAGCTAGAGAGAGCAAGAAGGTGAGTGAGGAAAATAGTGTAAACAAGAAATAAAGACAGAAACAGAGGAGTGAGCGAGGTGCCCCTCGCTTTTCAGCTGGTCAGCCAAGAGCACTTTAATAACAAGATCCAAAATCTAACTGTTCCATCCAGGATGAAAAGGTCATGGTTTGGCCTTAGAGGCAAGCTGCAGTAGCTACAAAAAATGTGACTTATAAATGAATAATATGGACCCACTGATTCTTAAAGAATATAACTTAGAAATACCTCAGGAGCTTAGTTCAACTGTCCTACCCAATCAGAACCCAAAATAAGCTTTTACTCCAATGTTTGTAAACAAAGTAAATGTAAAAACAAAAAACTGTATAACCTCAAAACATGGTTAAAACTATTAGTTTAATATCATGGATGGTCAGTCCTTGCATCCATAGCGCAGTCTATGGATTTGAGAGTGGATCCATTTCTCCAACCCCATCCCTCAGCTTTTTACCAAACGCTTTGTTATCGTTTCAACTGCTGAATGCCACTTTAAGTTTGATGCAGGCATTTATTAACCAGGGATGTTTAAAGGATGAGACAAGTCCACATCCCTGTTAATTTCCCCTGCTAAGGCATCACAGGCTGGACATCTTTGTTTGCAGACACAGCTGTTATTGTAGTTCCTAAGGCAGTGTTCTCCTTCCATCCCAGTTCTGGAGAAAGCAACAAGGTGTACAGGATTTCTGTTCCAGCCCAGTATTAACATACAATATCAGACACCATTCTAACACCAATGTAGTGACTATTCAAGCCTAGATGAATGAGGAATATTAGAACCGGGTTAGAAGAAAATAGAAAAATGCCTGCAAACAAAACATGTGGGTCTCCAATATGAGGAATAATGACCCCTGACCTGAGTAAAGGTCAGGCATGGAGATAAACAGGTCAAAAAGTCACAGAGACACCAAGTTGTGATTTCAGATGTGGAATTTAAAAAGGACATCCACTGCCAAAGTATGACTGGAAAAAGGGCTGTTCGCACGAGAGAGAAAAATGGACAGGAAATCGAATTGCGTTTAAACTGGACAAAACAAGAACATTCTCTTATTCCATGCTAATCAGGGAATTGATCATAACCCACCACTTGGAGAAGCAGTGACATGTGGAGTGAGGGAAAATAAAGTGTTTAGTGAAAACACTTGTCCAAACACCAGAGGCACTGAATGGAAAGCTACAGAGAGAAAACTACTAGACAGGAAAAGAGCTATTCGAAAGAGTAGTCAAGCCCAGTGCGGATGCCATGTTTCCATAAACAAACATTCATTGGTGAGGTTCAATGGAAAAATGGGGCTAGCACGACAGGGCAACCTTGACGTCCAAGCCAGCACTGAATCAACCTCAAGAAAGTCCACTACATAACAAACCAACAAAATGTAGCCCAATATATAGGCTAGGTTTGCATTCCCCCGTACGTCACTACTTTTGACCATAAATGGTGAGAGAGAAAGAGTTAGGCTGAGAGGGAGCAGAGCAAGAATGAAAGCAGTTGTACAGGGAAACCTTGTCAAGTCAAGAAATTGCAAAGAAGTGCTCACTCAAAAAGTCCTTACACCTGTGGGCTGTTGAATCCTTATAACAGTAGACTAATCATCATAGCATGCCAAATATACTTGAAATCAACCTTCTTAACCTTGAAGTCAAAGCCAGCACCGTTGAACTCAAGAGTATACACTAAAACCAGAAGAAGAACGAGTTAACAGGTAGCAGAAATAATGAAAGCAAGCCCTAAGTGCCTTGGACATGAACTAAAAGAGTGTTTTGTGTCGCGAGAGAAGGGTGTTAGCGAGATAAAGCGCCTTATATACAGTAGTCTCAGTTTTGCAAAACGGCTCATGGGAGCCAAAACAAACATTTGCAGATGTTTTCAGGCAGAAACTTCCCTCCGGTAGCCAGTCTTTACAGTTTACCCTGAAAATACCTCAGCTCTGAGGTGAATTAAATCCTCAGACTGGACTTGAAACATCACAAAACCAAACTTGTTCTGGAAATACAACTGCAAATACCAGCTCACCCATACTAGTGAATTTCTTTGGTGTTTTCTATCACAATAAAATCATAATATGTTTAATTGGAAGAATAGTTTGTTAGAAGAAGTTGGAGTTGACTTTTGTTTGAAGAGAGGATCTTATTGGTTGTTACTCAGAGCATCCTGCCTAAGAATTTCTCAAACTCCAGGCGTGCATCTCAAGTAGTTCTCTCGTTTTCTCGTCTCCTTGCCTTCATTTGTACTCATGCGAATTTCAAGTAGACACTACCAACAATACTTTCAACCCTCAAATTGTCAGATGAAGGAGAAGACAAGGAGGAAACCCTTTTAAACCATGTTGCAGCCTACAGTATGTGAAAATGTGTTCAGAGAACATTTCCAAGGACGTAAGCTACGTGGAGAGGACAAAGGGGCAAGGGCCTCGGGTATTCGGCGGTACAGACAATTTAATTTGAACTTCTGATGACATTTAGCGAGACCTAGCCTTGGCATTCTACAAGCCCATTCGCCGTTCTCAATGCATTAATAATGAATGTGAGATATTAGTTTTTTAATTTCCTACCATTTTGGCCTTTCCTGTATATTGGCTGTTTTTGTTTTTTATTTGATTCTTTACACTAGTTATTTTCTGTATCTGGGTTTTAGCCACATTTCAGCCTATTGCCCTGTGTTTCCATCTAGCTACTCATCTAATGCACCAATTGTCATTCAATGTCCCCATCATGTCTTTTATTTAAGAAAAATTATAATATTACAATGTTATCACATAGGAATGCATGATACTCCACCCCCGTGGGGCAGAAGGGTGCTGCGTTGAAACTGATACTCCACCACCGTGGGGCAGAAGGGTGCTGCATTGAAACTGATACTCCACCACCGTGGGGCAGAAGGGTGCTGCATTGAAACTGATACTCCACCCCCGTGGGGCCGAAGGGTGCTGCGTTGAAACTGATACTCCACCACCGTGGGGCGGAAGGGTGCTGCGTTGAAACTGATACTCCACCCCCGTGGGGCAGAAGGGTGTTGCGTTGAAACTGATACTCCACCCCTGTGGGGCAGAAGGGTGCTGCGTTGTATAGATGATTTCAGAGTTTCGTATTTTCCTTTCTTTTCAAAGGATATCTTAAAGCCAGGCCCTGGAGTTTTCCCATGTCAGGTCACATGGTCTAATAGCCTACAGCCTGCACCTGGACAGTGTGCTGGATGTGGGTGCATTACCATCCTGTAACTCAGCCTCTCTTTAGCTTGGCCTGTACTCTACTGTCCATACTAGAATCCACTTCTCCCACAGAGCACCAGCCACAGCTATGAGGCTAGCTAGACCACGTCACGGTAGGAAGGGAACAGGGAAGAGACAGGATGAACATCCTGACGGAGCAGTAGGGCCGGGGTCAGCCAAGGGTACAGACCAAGGGTTTATGGAGTACTCTGGTGCACTTCACCCACATTGTAACCATTTGGCCTGTTGACCCTATTTGCCTGAAAACACAAAAGGGGCATGGTGTTAAAAAGCCTTAACGCTTCTAGAAAAGGAGCATTAAAAAGCTCATCCCCTCTGCAGGATAAAACAACTGGTGTAGGGCTATGCTCTGTCAAGTCCTTAGTCTCTGGAGCACAAAGGGACGATGATGCACCACTGAGGGGTTCTGAGAAGACACTGCGAACATGACAGTGAGTGTTTAATTGATCCTTATCCCAAATCCCCCTAACATGTCCACAGCTGTGGAGGATTAGAAACTGGGCACAACGTACATTCCAGACCCCTTTTCTAAATACTTTTCAATTATTTTGCCATAATGACTTAATCCCCTCGTGGATATAGTTCAATGTTCACGTGCTTTATGGGTGGGGAAAAGGGTCAAATTAATTCAGCAGGATTGATAAAGCTAAGCCTCCTACCCAATGAATAATTTAGTGCAATGTTATTAGCTGCACGTAAACAGACGTGCAGCACGGGGCTAAACCTAAATGATGGGGCTGTGTGAGAACTGTAATGAGCGACATTAGCATACACTAGCTTGTTTATTGATGTGCATGTTCAGAAAGAAGGAGGGTTCCTCCACAGAACCAGTTGTGACTCTGGAGCTGGTGTAGAGAAGATGTGCAAGGCCAGGTGAAGTGGTGAGGAGTTATTTGAAGGTCTGCTTATTCATCATTTTCATTTATTGGCAACAATTAGCAGCCTGTTGTATAGGATTTCTTACAGGGATTCAAACTGGACAAGAAATACGGTTCCATATCTGAACCTATACTTAATTGTAACTCTCCCTTCTCTCCCATCCCCAACCTGTCCTAGAGACAGTCCCAGGGGTGATGGTGAGTCGGGATGTGAAGATACAGAAGGAGATTTACGACCTACAGACGTGTACTACAAGCCCATAAAGGAGAAGGCCAACATGGTGTGTAACGAGCGCTGTAAATTCTGTCTCCCTGTAACCTCAGGGGGTCAGGCAGAGCACAACAACAGTGAGTCACGACTACAGCTCCGTGTCATGGTGTACGTCAAGTGTCTCTTCACCACTATTTCAACAATAACATGGCACGACCATCTCGGAAACGTTGAGCAAGCAAGGGGAAAACCTATCTGGAATGAAATGCAGCCGGTATGTTACTAGGCAGGGTAGGGCAGCCACAGGACTTTATAGTACTGTACCCGAGGGCAGATTAATGCAGAAGGTGACCTCATTTACAAAGCAGCTCCTGTTGTAATCCGGACAAACATATCACACCTGCCTGCAGAGCATTACCAAGGCTAGGGGAGTTGAGGTAGCCCATCAGAGCATTACCAAGTCTAGGGGAGTTGAGGTAGCCCACCAGAGCATTACCAAGGCTAGGGGAGTTGAGGTAGCCCACCAGAGCATTACCAAGGCTAGGGGAGTTGAGGTAGCCCACCAGAGCATTACCAAGGCTAGGGGAGTTGAGGTAGCCCACCAGAGCATTACCAAGGCTAGGGGAGTTGAGGTAGCCCACCAGAGCATTACCAAGGCTAGGGGAGTTGAGGTAGCCCACCAGAGCATTACCAAGGCTAGGGAGTTGAGGTAGCCCACCAGAGCATTACCAAGGCTAGGGGAGTTGAGGTAGCCCACCAGAGCATTACCAAGGCTAGGGGAGTTGAGGTAGCCCACCAGAGCATTACCAAGGCTAGGGGAGTTGAGGTAGCCCACCAGAGCATAACAAAGGCTAGGGAGGTTGAGGTAGCCCATCTTGTGCTAGCTAGGTAGACCAGTCTAAATCAGAAGGCCTATAGTGTGCAAGTCTGAAATGGCACCTCATTCCCTGTAGTGCACTCCTTTGGGCAGAGCACCAAGCGACCCAGGCCCGCTGAATCAAATAATCAAAGCTTGATGAGTTGATTATTTGAAATCAGTTGTATAGTGCTAGGGGGAAGAACAAAAAAAACGTGGACCCAGGGGGGGCCAGGACCAAGTTTGTGACTAGCCTACTAAGTTCGGTACTAGCCTATAATAGGATCAGGGTGTCATTTCGGATGCAGCCACAGAAAATATATTAAGGCCATGCTGTGGACTTCTGGTATATGATCTGACATCATGACAACTTCATCCTCACTTTTCTTATCAGTACTTTTAATGCACTGATTGAGCTGCATGTTCAGCTGGCAAAACCCTATGCATTCATGTTCAGAAGGCCTACATAAGGTTGGATTTGAATTGATTCTACAGGTAGGGTATTATAACAGATCAAATCATTTCTGGAGGCTTGGGGATATTGTGCCTGGACCTTCCCTAGCCATCAGACATCTCCTCTAAAATGGGGCAGTAATCTTGTCTCAGGGCATGGGGGAAACCACACTTCATCTATGCCGGGGCACGCCTCCACTCCCGCCAGCGTTACCCCGGCAACAGTGAGGGGTGGCAGAGAAAGACAAGAAGTAATAAAAGAATGAAACCAATAAAGGAGGGTTTTTCTGCTTTCTTTTCATTTTCTGATAGCAATGACATTCGAGGAATCTGTCCCTTAACTTTGTGGCTGCCCTTAGCTGTGTTGAAAATAACCGTATAATGCATGAGGACGGAGGCCTGCACATACCTATTCAAACAACTGACACAATATTAATATGAATGTAGCTTGGAGAGAATATCCCGGTGAGCGATGCAAGGTGAGCAGCATCAGGCTCGTCAAATCAGCCATGTTTTTTTTAAATAGGCAGTAAATGAGGCTGAATGAACTGTTTTGCTGCCAGACAACTCAGCTGAAAGCCAGGTGTAACAGTGGTAAGGTGTTGGGACTCGGCTGTTGGGACAGCTTTATGTAGGCCCTAACAGTTTGTGGGCACCATTTGTCACCGTTATAGTGCAATTAATGTATTGTTTAGTGTTGTGGCTTTGCTGGCATGCATCCCACAATTATTTGTTTTTGCCCCACCAAGATTTACATGCTAAAATCGCCACTGTTGTCTCATTACCTTCCAATATCCTGGAGAATCCTCCTCAGTCTCTGGAAACCTGGTGTCAACTCAAGTCATATGTACAGTGCCTTCAGAATATTCACACGCCTGGACCTTTTCCACAGTTTGTTGTGTTACGGCCTGAATTTTAAATGGATTACATTATGTCACTGGCCTACACACAATACCCCATAATGACAAAGTGGAATTATGTTTTTTTGATATTTTTACAAAATAATAAAAAATGAAAAGCTGAAATGTCTTGAGTATTCAACCCCTTTGTTATGGCAAGCCTAAATAAGTTCAGGAGTCAACATTTGCTGAACAAATCATATACTAAGTTGCATGGACTCACAGGGCGCAATAAGTGCTTAACATGATTTGGGAATGACTACCTCATCTCTGTAACCCACACATACAGATAATTGTAAGGTCCCTCCGTCGAGCAGTGAATATCAAACCCAGATTCAACCAAAGACCAGGGAGGTTTTCCAATGCCTCGCAAAGAAGGGTATAAAAAAAAAAAGCATACAGTGAATATCCCTTTGAGCAAGTTATTAATTACACTTTGGATGGTATATCAATACACCAAGTCACTACAAAGATACAGGCGTCCTTCCTAACTCCGTTGCCGGAGAGGAAGGAAACCGCTCAGGGAATTCAGTATGAGGCCAATGGTGACTTTAAAACAGTTAGTTTAATGGCTGTGATAGGAGAAAACGGAGGATGGATCAACAACATTGTAGTTACTCTTCAATACTAATCTAAATAACAGTGATAAGGAAGCCTGTACAGACCAAAACATGCATACTGTTTGCAGAAAGCCACTAAAGTAATACTGCAAAAAATGTGGCAAAGCAAAAAAAATAGTCCTGAATACAAAAGTGTTATATTTGGGGCAAATCCAATACAACAAATTACTGAGTACCACTCTCCATATTTTCAAGCATAGTGGTGGCTGCATCATGTTATGGGTATGCTTGTCATCATTAACAACTGGGGAGTTTCAGCATAAAAATTTAACGGAATGGATCTAAGCGCTGGCAAAATCCTTGAGAAAAACCTGGTTCAGTCTGCTTTCCACCAGACGCTGGGAGATGAATTCACCTTTCAGTAGGACAATAACCTAAAACACAAGGCCAAATATACACTGGAATTGCTTATCAAGAAGACAGTGAATGTTCTTGCATGGCGGAGTTACAGTTTTGACTTAAATCTGCTTAAAAATCTATGGCAAGACCTGAAAATGGTTGTCTAGCAATGATCAACAAACCAATTGGACAGAACTTGAAGAATTCAAAAATAATAACAGGCATATGTTGCACAATCCATGTGTGTAAAGCTCTGAGACTTACCCAGAAAGACTCGCTGCCAAAGGTGATTCTAACATGTATTGACTCAGGGGGTTGAATACTTATCTAGTCAAGATAATTTCATTTGTAAAAAAATATATAATAATAATAATAACAACAAATGTGAGAACTTTTCTTCCACTTTGACATTGAATAACTGTGTAGATTGTTGAGAAAAAAATTCAAATTAAATACATTTTAATCCCACTTTGTAACAACAAAATGTGGAAAGGGGTGTGAATGCTTTATGCACTTTATAAAGGCAGGGCAAAAAAAAGGCCTTATTTTTAACCAAATATTGCAATTGCGATTTAGATCAATATACTTGGGTGAACTGTTGGAATCATGGAAATAGAATGATTATTCAAATTCTATAGTTAAAATGTATTATTGGTCACTGAATAATAGTGTTGTTTGACATTACGTTCTATAAACGCCTCTATGGCTTTTTCATTACTAGGACTTACAATACTAATAGATTCTCAATGGAGGCGTTATTGCGACAGGGTAGAAACCAAAGGGTTGGTCAGTGTTTCCCAGGGGAGTGGGACCCTATAATCTTTGGTTACATTAAAATGTTATCTTACTTCATGTAGTTAACATATTCATGCTTTGCCTATTCCTCTCTCATTTAGAAGATACTGTTGCACAAACATGCTGATTTAGGCCTACACAAGCACAGCTATCAGGCTGTATTAACTAGCTACGTTTTCGCTGAGTCAGTACATTTCATCTAACTAGCAATTTGCGGCTAACGATTTATTGTAGCCACAACTTGCTAAGAAAATAAACTGTTGCAGACAGTAAGGTAGACAAACTAGGTGTCATTATAAAGTGCATTTGTGGATTTATATTAAGAAGCGAAGTGGAAAGCAGCATCGTTGTCATCAACATATTGATCGTGCAGACTGAGGAGTGAACAGTCAGCAAATGATCTCATGGTCGCTCACCAACTGCACTCCTTGAGTGACAGGGGGGCGGGGTTGGTGAGAGAGACGACTCAAGTAGTGAAGTAAACTATAAAAACGAAGTGCCGAATCACATTTAACAAACCAAACATTGAAATACCGTTATAGAAAGTAAAGTAAATACCCAAACCGGTCCGTGCATCATTACCGGTATACCGTCCAGCCCTAGTATATTGGTCTCATTATGTAGGCTAACCTAGGCCTAGCCTATACGAGTGTCTACTAATTGCATGGCATACTTCAAGGCAGGGTTTCCCCACCTACACCTATTGGTTTTTTGCCCTAACACTACACAGCGGATTCAAATAATTAAAGCTTGATGAGTTGGTTATTTTAAATCAGCTGTGTAGTGCAGGGGCAAAAACCAAAATGTGCACCCTGCTTCAAGGGATAGGCCTACGTCACCACCCACCCCTGTATAAAAGAATGACAGATTCCTTCACGTATACCTAAAAAACATTCAAGTCAAACAGTGGAAAAGATGGGCACCCTTTAATGAAATGGAATAATATGGTGCCACTGACAATCTTTCCAATTCATCTGGGACTGAGGCCTGCGGATTTCTCTGAACGCATGTAGTGGGATCGACACAACAGACCACTTTAAGTCTAAAACCGGCAGACAGACTGATATTTTGGGTTAACTATCCCTTTAATCAACGGCATCCGAGAGATGTGAAGTCAGTGTGTTACAGGCAGGGTGGTTGGGAGATATGGGCTCTCCTCAGCTGAAGCTGGGACAGTGAGCCATTAATGAGCAGTATTGATGTTGCTATCTCAATAACTGAACGCTAGTCAACTTTGTCCAATTCAAGAGAGTAGCCCGAGGTAGGTCTATTTCATTTCTAAGAAATCAAATTGGTTGTGTGCGTGCGCACGTGTTGGTTTCCACGCACAATCTTAATGGTTTCCCGCCAAATGTGATTAAAAAGATATTGAATAAACATAAATCTTTTCCGCAGGTACTCCGGCCGCCCCAAAGTGCGGAGAAATGATGAACAGGGTTTTCATGCATGGGCAGGCAGCTCAGGAGGGTCAGGGCATAATGAAACGTTTTCATGTTTAATGCACAAGAGGAGGAGTGGTTAAAGGCTCTCCCTTCAACGGCATCCAGACAATCTGTCAAATCCCGTTTTAATTAGAGACATGTTTGGAATGGGAGATGAGGTGGCCTGGCTAGAGTGTGTTATTCTTTGGTGATCCTATTTTTAATTCATGTTCATTTGAGGAAAGAGGTTCAGCGCGAGGATTATTGATCAGTGTGTGACAGCAAGCAAACAAAATGAAATACAGTGTGTAAGTAATTTGTTCTTCTGTAATCATAGCTGTATTAAAAAATAAGGCCAAAGAAAGCTTACAGAGCATTGAATGACGTGAAGTTGGCTGCAGCACTGGTAAAGATGCCAAGGATGCACTGAACTGATAAGTACAATAAACACAATATAACAAATATGGTGGCAGATCCCCAAGACAGGATGGCTGTGAGGTTTATGGTGGAGAAGGTCCTGCCATTACCCATCGGAAGGCAGCGGAATAGAATGCAAATGGAACTAGTTGAAATAGTGATGGGAAGTTGATAATGATACAGTCCTGCCTACAGGCAGGCAAACATGTATCACTCAAACTGCTGTTTATAAGAGAGGAATGATGAAAGGCTTACACAATTACAAACACGTGCATTCCCACACTAGGGGACATTATCACCAGGCCATTGTGACTGAAGGGGGCTTTATCACCAGGCACTGAAGGCGGGCTCTCAACGTGTCACACTGGCTTCTCCTGAAGCACATGTCAGGGCAGCAGCAGCAGCCCACTTTATAGAGCCATTCATTTGCTCACTCAATTACAGCTGACATTCTCCTGAAAAGGCTGATTGCGTCAAACAAGTCCAGGGAAAATGGTTTGACAGCACTTTGCTTGGGAACTGCTGCCAAGCGACAATAGCCCAATGAGAAAAGGTTGGAAATAACAAAAGGAGCTAGGTTGGTGAACACCCTGGTGGTGTGCAGGGCCGTGCACTGACCTTCCAGGGGACAGGGGCTAAAATTAAAAAGCACTATACAAAAAATATATACTTTCAGAACTCATATCTAGAAATGTATAACATACTGTACAAACTGCTTTTGTAGCTATTTATTTTCAAGCATAGGCCTATTTCTTAACGCAACACACTCACTCATCACAAATTGCAAGCTAGTTCGTTACATTTGAGTCATTTAGCAGACTTACAGGAGCAATTGGGGTTAAGGGGGTTGATCAAGCGCACATACTGATTTTTCACCTAGTATGCTCAGTGATTAGAACCAATGACCTTTCTGTTACTGTTGCTGGCCCAATGTTCTTAACCACTACCTGCTGCCCAGTGTCACCTAAAGACATGATTGACATGGGGAAGAGGGTAGGCTATCAGCTGAACACTGATGATGACGATGAATGTAAATCTGCTAGTTAGCTAGACCGATAATATTTTTACTGGTTATGATTTATCTTCAATGCTGTTAAATAATAACTTCATAAAATAGCCTAATATTCATCATCTTCTAAGTCATGATATATGGTTGGCTGGGTATTTTAGTATATGGTGGTTAGCTAGAGTCTAGACCCATGGTTGGCAAAATGTCTGTTTTGTGTGGGGCGGGTGTTCAACTTACTCTTGAAAGTTGTAATAGTAGAATGCACAAGTTGCAATTTCGCAAAATGGTTATTCCTCAACCTAATAAGGATCACGGTTTGATTTGAATGGCTTTTCTCCCAGGCTTTGAACTGGTAAAGACTCACACTTGAGTGATCAAGCCTGGAGTCACTAGTAATGTAGCACATATAATTAATCAATTTCATTAACACAACTTATAATATTTTAAAATTTAGGAACACTAATGGTTCCAAGAAAATGTGCAGTAATGCATTAAACTAACTGATAAAGTGAAAACATATTCCTAAGACATTGTGAGATTTGTCAGCTAGTGAAACTAGGGATGCACGATATAGATCGGTGAAAATATCAGAATCGGACGATATTAGCTAATAATGCCAACATCGGCCTGATGTCTAGTTTAACGTCGATGTGCAAAACAGATGTCAAAGCTGACGTGCATACCTATATAACGTAGGTAGATGACGTAATGACACCAGTAAAAATACAGCGCTACACAGAACAAAAGCAGAAAAATAATAATAAACACTGACTTCCAACAACTAAACAAGTTCAAGTCCAGCAGTCATTTGAAAGAGTAAGAACATTTCAGCGAGACAACTCAAAAGGCAAAATCCATTAACGCCAAGATAATGGAATTCATTGCCCTTGACAATCAACCGTTCTGTCGTGGATGATGTTGGCTTTTGCCGACTGGTCGAGCACCTCGAGTCCCGGTACACACTACCAAGTAGGTGCTATTTTTCAGATGTTGCCTTACCGGAGTTATACAGTACTGTTGAAACACACATCTCTGAGCTACTTGCTATGGGCATCACTGCTATTAGCTTCATGACTGACATTTGGACCAGCGATGTCAGCCCCATGAGCATGCTGAGTCTGACAGCACAGTGGATCGACGAGGATTTCCTACTGAGGAAAGACGTATTGCATACTCAAGAATGTGCTCGTTCTCATACCGCTGATGCCATTTCAATGGCATTTGAGAACATGTTTGAAACAGAAACACTCTTAGCGCCATTCGAAACTGACTCAAGAAATAAGCTAATCAACTGTGTCTGCATCAGATGTGATATCCTCTGTCATGGCATTGAAACGCCTGCTCAACAAAACTGCAGATACAAACCGGGGGTTAAAACTTGCATAAGTACTCGAGGCTGTGAACAAGCAATTCGGTAGCATTCTCTCTGAGCCTCTTACTGTGCCACCACCATGCTCCATGCTAGGTACATGGACCGCTACTTCGACGCAGACAAGAAACAGGGTTTATGTGAAATGTTACCAACACAGCTGGACAAGATGGAAATGGACACAGTGACAGTGCGCATCGAGGAAGAGGCCACGGACAGACAGAGCTGAAACTTCACTGCTTGACATGTATGATGAAATCCTGGTTTAGACTGAACAAATGAACAATGAAACAGTAAGTAAGTGAAAGAAAGAGGTTTTGAGGATGTTTTACTGGTAATGGGGACAAACGTAAATTCCAACAAAATAACTTTTTGGTCAGTGTGTGTGTGTGTTTCAACTATTTAACTGTACTAGAATGCTAAAAGGCAGCTAAAATTGTAAATATCAGTATCGCTTTTTTGGCAAGGAAAATATTGGATATCGTCGCCAAAAATGTCATATTGGTGCATCACTAAGTGAAACCACTATGCATTCAAAGTGTATCTAACCTCATCTCACTACACAGTCAGACTACTAGCTGAACAATCTAATGTTTACTAGACTTAGAGCAGTAATGACTGTAGTTTCCTATTTGTTGCTGTACACAGGCTGCATTCCATTCCAAACAGCGGTACCCTCACTAGTTCCCTCATTCACTCCCTTCTATAGATGTGATATGACGGAATAGGGCCTTAGCGATGGAATCAGTAGGCCTAGCTCCAGGGCCGTGCAGAGACCTTTGATGGGGCAGGTGCACATTCATACGTTTCTACTACTCCTGTAGCCCAATTCATCATACATGTTTTTTTAAACATAGGCCTTTATTTTCTGCAACAACAAGGGCACCTTCTGTGCACGTGCCTGCTTACTGCTTAGCTCACCATGTTACTTTCATCTATCCAATCAGATACATGAAGAGGAGTGGTCGAGTGAAGAGGGGATCAACGGAAATAACTGTTTGGAACGAAATGCAGCCCAAACTGATCCCAAACTGATTCACCCGCTCAACCTTTCACACCGTCTCCTGGTGTTGTTCTTTCCTTCATAAACATAACCCCTGGCGTGAGTGGTCCAGATATGGTGGGAGATGATCCCCGTTTCCAACATACTATTCATTAGATAATTTATTTTCTACCTGAAGTGTGCACTCATTCTATCCCCCTCACTAGCTAGGTTTCCATCCAATTGGAAGGTTTTCATGCAAAAATTCTAAACTCCACATGAAAACAATATGTACATCTTCCCCACCAGTGGTGAGTCACTGATAAAAATCAGTGTGTGATGACAGTGCACACAAAATGTACTTTTTTTTCTTTAGTTTTCATGTACCAAATAATAGTTGTCACGAAAACTGTTGAGTTAAATAGCAAATGTGCCTACTCTGGTCTTGGCACATGCGCTCTAGCCAACCGCTCCCAGATACAGTGCGGGTAGGCTAGTCTACATGATGAGATTACGGACAAGACTAAGAGCAAGAATATTTTTTGGTCAAACGGCAGTTAAGCGTCAACCATGTCCCTAAAAGACCCTTGATATTTATTGGAAAGCAGCATCAACCTGATCACTGGCACTTTCACCAGTCTGAAGATCATCTGCAGCCTAATACACTGCATGGTTTCCCCAGTCGTAGTGGGAGGACCACACACACACACCATATAATTGCTTCACTTCGATATGATGGCTATTATAACAATATATCAGCATTTCTACTGCCATCTCTCACATAATTCATTTTACAGACAAAAATATCAAACCATTTCCAACAAACAAATTTGGCATTTATCAAAATTGTACCGAAACTGGAAGTTTCCAAAACAGCTGTCCTGATTTTGTTTTATACGGTAGGACTTTACTCGCAGAAAAACTGTGGCTAGAAATGTGGTAAATGACAAAGCATTGGGCTGGAGGGAATTTCCGTCATAGCCCTTACACCAGTACATTACTTTCCATCCATGCACACTTTTGGGGAATAGGCAGAAGAACAAAATAACCGTTTGGTGTGTCCTTTCTGGTGGATATTCATTAAGACTAGCAACATGGCTGCCTAGAAGTTTCTGCTTTGTCCAACCACTGTCGTCATCTTGAATATTGAATGTGGAACAGAAAAGGTGACGGGAGCAGAGTTGCACCAGGCCTCCTTTACTTCCTACTTAATTTGGGAGTTAAGACCCATGGGCAGCACCTAGACATCAGTGGAGGCTGCTGAGGGGAGGACGGCTCATAACATTGGAAACCATGTGTTTGATACCATTCCACTGCTTCCACTCCAGCCATTACCACAAGCCTATCCTCCCCAATTAAGGTGCCACCAGCCCCCTGTGCTAGGCATAGGCGTACATTGAAGAGTTATGTGACAGACAGTCACCCTATCTGAAACTGAAGGAACTAACAGCCTGTCAGGATAAAGAACAAGTAAACAAGGAAAGGAAGCTGGGAGTTGGCGGTTGTCTCTCAGTAATCTAGTTACTAAAATGACACAGCACGCCAGGCAGTCCTTGTTTGGGTCCTGCCCTGACCCTGCCATAAACATCTCATAGCTCGACTAGTAAGCTAGTGTCATCTGCTATGGCTAGGTTATAACTAAAGCTCTCCATCCTCTGCAAAAAGAAGAGACACGTCAAACCTGTTTTTATGATTTCTGGAAGATCAACGTTTTTGGACTCTTTCAGAAGGTTTTTTCTGATTAAGTATAAGACGCAAACTATTGGAAATGTATGTTTAAAGTTCCAGTGTGGGTTTCAAGAGGAGTTGTCTGGCTTGCACAGATCATCAATGTTTAAACATGGAATATGGATATGTTCAGAGTAGCTAATGCTCTGATCTCAGCTGTGTAGGCAAATAAATAAATCAAAGTTGTGAAGGAATGTTATAGTGGTTGTCATAGCGATCAAATGTGGAGGGGGCATAGAAATTGAGTACAGTAGTTAGCAAAAATAGTAGTGCTAGCAAACGTTATCTCACTAACAAAGCCCAAGACAATAAACCCAACCAACGTTAGCTTTGTAGCTTGCATGTTAGCTTGTTGACACTGACTGTATAAGCTAGCGTTATACTCACTTGTTCCTTAGCACCTGCCAGGCAGCCTCGATGTCCGCATACAGGTTCTTTTCTGACGGTTTCCCGCTGCTGACACCGTAGCCCGAATAATCATACGAAAATACGTTGCAGTTTATCCTCGAACCGAGGCCGATGTAGAAACTGCACATTTGGCCTAAGTCCACTGCGTTACCGTGGGAAAAGAGCAACGTGTACCGGCTGCTGGGTGCGCATCGTACAAACATGCATCCCAGCCGGTTTCCCCGACTGGTTCTGGTGTTGAACACCTCGACAGCGTCCAGTTCGCGTTGGGAGTACTGCCAGTCTGCTCGCTCGGTTAGATGCAGGCTACTCGTCCCGTTAGTATCGGTGTGCACGGAGTACGTGGGTTCGGGAGGGAGAAAGGCTAGTTTGGATGCGATGCGACTGGGACAGGGCGGGCAACAGAATAGCCAGCATAGTTCGCCGAGGGAAAAACCATTCATCCTTGGGCCTTGTTCGGGCATTGATGCTCGATAGACGCTTTTTCTTTGTAACACCAGCAAATGTATTCTGCTATGTTGTTTTTATCTAGCTGGTAACAAAATAACAGTCAAACACTTCGTAAGGAGCTAAACTAGCTAGCCACCTAGTACTAGCTAGGCTAGTAGCTGGCTAACTGGTTTCTCCTTTGTATAGCTTGGTAGTTAACGGGATTTACAAAACCCAGAAAGTCGTTAGCATGGTTAACGATTGTTTTGTGTCTACAGAAGCGATATAACTTCCTTGTTATCATACAATTTCAATACGTTGGTCGAAGAATTAAGCTTATGTCAAACGTAAACGTCGAGTTAGCAGGCTAATACAATGTATGCAGCCATATCTTTCAGCAGTAACGCCAAATATAAGATTTCCGGTCGAACCGGATATCCTTTCGCACTTTATCGTCAAAATCATGTTGATGACAGGACCGTAGTAGAAATAATATGCATATTATGCAGTCACTTTCTTGATAGTAGGCTAGTATTGAAATATGAGTGATTGCATATGCAACAGCTACATAAATAAGTTTGCCTGAAACCACAGTTTGAATCGAAGAGTGTTGCTTTTACTGTAATTGCATCGGAATTAATGCACATTAGTTGTAGATCCATTGGGTTGGAAACAAACATGCAAATTGCTGTGCAAAGAAAATGGACAGTTTTAGGACCAGAAATTTAAATAGGTTTAGAATATTCATTGAGCAAATGGAATGCATGTGAGAATGATAGGTGGCGGTATATGCATCTGTCAGTTGGCTGTGATCACCCCAGAATGGTCGGTAGTGGAAAGACATATGTTACGTTCCCCAGTTTCTGTGTTTTGGGTTTGTATGTGTGTATTTCAGGATGGCTTCCTGGATTCTAAGCAGCTGATTGGTCGGTCCCATCGATGATTGGAGCTCTGAACCCTCCCTCTCTCAGGGGAAACAGCTGTTTTCAATTACCAACTCTGTCTCCAGCTGGATAAAAGCCAGTGTTCCTTTATCAAAAAGAAGGGCTCTTCTTTGATGTCCTGTGTTGCCCAGTGACAGTTTTGTTGAAAGTATTTTGTAGCCGCTACTTCTGAGCTATGTGTATACCGTAGGACTCCGTGTTTTTGATTATTGAAATTGTTCACTTCATTGGAAATGGTAGATTGTTTATATTGTGTGGTAGCCAGGCTCAGCAAGAGAAAATTCTGAAAATGGAAAAGCTTAATAGGAAGAAGATTAAAAGACATGTCCCTGGTGCTTATGCTAGGTTGAGGGGAGTCATCACTGGGGTCCCAATATCTTGCCAATTGTCCTGGACCCCTTATTGTCGACACGGAGCCTCGCCGATCCATCACAACTGGTCTGCTAACGTAATCGTCCGACGTGGTTTCAACAGGCCTTTCCATTGCGATGTTGCCGAAGACCCATCTGCTAGCCCCGGCCCGCTAGCTTCCCGAATGCCGTGCCTAGCGTAGTAGCGACTACCGAACGGCTCCCTGACTCAGTTATTGCTGCTCATTAGACCCTATGATCACTTGGCTACACAGCTGATGCCTGCTGGACTGTTCATTAACACTGTACCTCTTTTTGTTCATCTGTCAGCCCTAGCCTCGAATTCAGGCCCTGTGTGTACCTAACTGACCCCCTTTGCCCAGTCATCGCCATTTACCTGTTGTCTTAGCTCTCCCGACCAATACCTGTGATTGCTTTATGCCTCTCTGTCAATATGCCTTGTCTGCTGCTGTTTCAGTTAGTTGTTTTATTTCACTGTAGAGCCCCCCCAGTCCTGCTCAACATGCCTTAGATAGCTCTTTTGTCCCACCCGCCACGCATGCGGAGACCTCACCTAGCTTAACTGGTGCCCCCAGAGACACAAACTCTCTCATCGTCACTTAATGCCTAGGTTTACCTCCACTGTACTCACATCCTACCATACCCTTGTCTATACACTATGCCCTGAATCTATTCCACCACGCCCAGAAATCTTTTTATTCTCTGTTCCCAATGCACTAGACGACCAGTGCTTATAGCCTTATCCTACTCCTCCATTCCTCTGGTGATGTAGAGGTTAACCCATCTCCAGTACTACACCTACTCCCCAGGTGTTCTCATTTGTTGACTTCTGTAACCATAAAAGCCATGATTTCATGCATGTTAACATCAGAAGTCTCCTCCCTAAGTTTGTTTTATTCACTACTTTAGCACACTCCGCCAACCCTGATGTCCTAGCCATGTCTGAATTCTGGCTTAGGAAGGCCATCAAAAATTCAGAAATGTTCCATCCCCAACTACATTTTCTGTCAAGATAGAAGGGGGGGAGTTGCAATCTACTGCAGAGAGAGCCTGCAGAGTTCTGTCATACTATCCAGTTCTGTGCTGAAACAGTTCGAGCTTCTACTTCAGAAAATCCACCTTTCCAGAAATGTCGCACTGTTGCCACTTATTATAGAACCCCCCCAGCCCCCAGCTGTGCCCTGGACACCATATGTGAATTGATTGCCCCCATCTATCTTCAGAGTTCGTACTGTTAGGTGACCTAAACTGTGATATGCTTCACACCCCGGCCGACATACAATCTAAGATAGATGGCCTCAATCTCACACAAATTATCAAGGAACCTACCAGGTACAACCCTAAATCCGTAAACAATGGCACCCTCATAGATATCATGACCAACTTGTCCTCCAAATACAACTCTGCTGTCTTCAACCAGGATCTCAGCGATCATTGCCTCCGTCCATAACGGGTCCGTGGTCAAACGACCACCTCTCATCACAGTCAAACGCTCCCTAAAATACTTCAGCGAGCAGGCCATTCTAATCGACCTGGCCCAGGTATCCTGGAAGGATATTGAACTCATCCCGTCAGTAGAGGATGCCTGGTTGTTCTTTTAAAAGTGCTTTCCTCACCATCTTAAATAAGCATGCCCCATTCAAAAAATGTAGAACTAGGAACAGATATAGCCCCTGGTTCACTCCTGACTTGACTGCCCTCGACCAACACAAAAACATCCTGTGGCATACTGCATTAGCATCGAATAGCCCCCGCAATATGCAGCTTTTCAGGGAAGTCAGGAACCAATATACACAGTCAGTTAGGAAAGCAAAGGCTAGCTTTTTCAAACAGAAATTTGCATCCTGTAGCACTAATTCCAAAAGGTTTTGGGACACTAAAGTCCATGGAGAATAAGAGCACCTCCTCCCAGCTGTCCACTGCACTGAGGCTAGGAAACACTGTCACCACCAATAGATCTACAAATAATCGAGAATTTAAATAAGCATTTTTCTACGGCTGGCCATGCTTTTCACCTGGCTACCCCTTGCCTGGTTCACCAACTACTTCTCAGATAGAGTTCAGTGTGTCAAATCGGAGGGCCTGTTGTCTGGACCTCCGGCAGTCTCTATGGGGGTGCCACAGGGTTAAATTCTCGGGCCGACTCTTTTCTCTGTATATATCAATGATGTCGCTCTTGCTGCTGGTGATTCTCTGACCCACCTCTACGCAGACGACACCATTCTGTATACATCTGGTCCTTCTTTTGACACTGTGTTAACAAACCTCCAAACGAACTTCAATGCCATACAACACTCCTTCTGTGGCCTCCAACTGCTCTTAAATGCTAGTTAAAATGAAATGCATGCTCTTCAACCGATCGCTGCCTGCACCGGCCCACCTGACTAGCATCACTACTCTGTACGGTTCTGACCTAGAAGATGTGGACAACTACAAATACCTAGGTGTCTGGTTAGACTGTAAACTCTCCTTCCAGACTCACATTAAGCATATCCAATCCAAAATGTATTCTAGAATCGTCTTCCTATTTCGCAACAAAGCCTCCTTCACTCATGCTGCCAAACATACCCTCCTAAAACTGACTATCCTACCGATCCTTGACTTCGGCGATGTCCTTTACAAAATAGCTTTCAACCCTTTACTCAGCAAATTGCCCCATATGTACTACCCACCACTGCGAACTGTATGCTCTCGTTGGCTGGCACTCGCTACATATCTGTCCCCAAACCCACTGGCTCCAGGTCATCTATAAGTCTTTGCTAGGTAAAGCCCCACCTTATCTCAGCTCACTGGTCACCATAGCAACACCCACCCGTAGCACGCGCTCCAGCAGGTATATTTCTCTGGTCATCCCCAAAGCCAACACCTCTTTTGGCTGCCTTTCCTTCCAGTTCTCTGCTGGAAATGACTGGAACGAATTTCACTTACATCTCCCTCACTAACTATAAGCATCATCTGTCAGAGCAGCTTACCGATCACTGCACCTGTACACAGCCCATCTGTAAATAGCCCACCCGACTACCCCACATTGTTATCGTTTTGCTCTTTTGCACCCCAGTATCTCAACTTGCATATCATCATCTGCACATCTATCACTCCAGTGTTAATGCTAAATATTTTTTCCACTATGGCCTATTTATTGCCTTTCTACATTTGCACACACTGTAAATAGATTTTTCTATTGTGTCTACAGATGATATTAAAGAAAATGTGAAGGGAGGTAGAGTGATTGAGGCCAAAATGTTGATCAGTAGGAAAGAGGGTCAAATAAGTGAAAGCTTATCAGTGATGCTGAGGTTTGAGAAAGTCTTGCCAGGAAAAGTATAGATTCCTTAGTTTCAATGTTAGAGAATTTGATATATAGATATAGGATCAGTCATGATGTATCATATGCAGAGGCCTTAAAACAGATTGGTAGAACTACAGTGCAGACTGATGGAGTTTACATGGATGTACCTGTAGTAAGTGGACCTACTGCCAGACTGATGGAGTTTACATGGATGTACCTGTAGTAAGTGGACCTACTGTCAGACTGATGGAGTTTACATGGATGTATCTGTAGTAAGTGGATCTGCTGTAGGGGCTGGTGCTTATGATGGTCCTGGCATGGTTTCAAGGCCTGTTTAGAAGTCTAGCTTTTATTGGTAAGGTTATCAATACGACTTGGGTTGTGGGAAGCACAAATGCCAGGTTGAAGGTTATTGTGGAGATGGGAAAATAGATATTGGGTGTAACATGTTACTGTTCAATTGGTTGTTGACATGCTGAACAATCCTAAGGGTGGAGTGTTTCAGCATGATATAGATACAGTTTAATGGGGTTGGGGAGGGTGTGGTAGAAGTTAAGGATTTATTTGGTTTTGAATTTTATGTTCATGGTGGTACAGAATTGGGCAGATCATGATTGATCGGTGGACTCTGTAGAGTGTGGCTTGGAGTCTAAGGTAGACATCGTGGTTAGGTTGATGTGGTGATGGCAATCCGGAGATCTGTGGAAGAACCTAAGAGATACTAGATAGAAGGTGGAGATGGGATGCACAACTCAATAAGGCTAGTAACTTGACATGCACTGCAGCGCAAAGAGGAGGAATGTTAGTTTGGTCAGGTTTAGGTAGGGATGCAGTGTTGATTAAGGAGAGTGCGGACAGGTGGGGAGACTGATTAGCAATTATCTGCAGTTGATGCTTGTTGAGGAGCTGCGTTCAAGACAACTACTTAAAATGTTGCAAACAGGCGTGGAGGCTGATTAGCAATTAGTAGCAGCTGGTGCTTGTTGAGCTGCAAGGGATCTGTGTATAAGGCAACTAATTAAAGTGTTGCATTCTAGTCTAGTCCTCTCACCTGAATTGTAGTTCATTCTTAACACAAGTATTCCTGGTAAGTGGAAATGTGAATTAGAGTGAAAGCATATTTGAATACCATAGAGCACAGGTGTCAATCATTCCACGCAGGGCCGAGTGGCTGCGGGTTTTCGCTCCTCCCTTGTACTTGATTGATGAATTAAGGTCATTAATTAGTAAGGAACTCCCCACACCTGGTTGTCTAAGGCTTCATTGAAAGGGAAAAACCAAAATCCCGCAGACACCAGGCCCTGCATGGAATGAGTTTGACACCCCTGCCGTAGAGGTTGCAACTTGCATACTTTTCTTGTGTTTACAGAGTTTTGTGGGTGTGTGTGTTGGGAGTGGTGTGTCTGCAGTATCATAGAGTCCCTCCGTGGGGATCCACCAACGTTACACTAACATATAGTTGCACTCTCTCAAAACACGCACTCGGACACACTGCCACAATCAGTGATAACCATATGGTGTGGAGACTGGGCTGGATTTATCATAGCTAGAAGGAAGAAGCACATTACCAGATATTCTAATGTGCTTGAAGCTGACAGGGTGCTGAGAGACGTGGCCTGGGACTCGTCTGAAAACGACTCGGCTGCCTGGGAAATTAAGTGGAGTATAAAGTGCCGATTGCTCCAACCCACCTGTTTAATATTCAGAGGAGATAAGCATAACTTTTCTTAGCAGAACTTCAATTCCCATGTAGAGCCCCATGCAGCTGTAAAGTGGAGGCATGTGCCCATCACAGGTTGGTGGCAACTTATTTGGGGTGGATGGGCTCGTGGTAATGGCTGGTATCAAATACATCAAACACATGGTTTCAATGTGCCATTATTATGAGCCGTCCTCCCCTCAGCAGCCTCTACTGATGCCCATATGTACCATATAAATAACATGTTAGTGTGTTCTAGCATCTAGCAGTCACTCACAGACACGCACGTTAGAAGAGAAGCCTCCTAGAATGTCTTGTACTTACTCGCCTCGTCATCATCTGTCCTTCATCATCCCTAGGTAGGTATGCACAATGCACACACACCTCTAATTCATCCTTTGCCCTATGTTCCTCTTGTTTGTATACGTTGACGCACATTCTCAAATGAATCAAAGGAGACCGACAGGGATCAAGCATTTTAACTTCATCAAATGTCTAGTTGTCCAATCAAAACAGATCTTTAACCTCATACAGTGGCAATACACATCATTATCCTGGGATGAAAGCTGAACCAGAGAAATGAATGTTAGATTAAGCCCTGATGATCCTGCAGGCTCATTGCTCTGAGTCCTAGTAGTTATCAGATGTTGTGTATTTCTCTTAGTTTCAATGTGCTATGATAGGCTAAACACAAACTGGGGTATGACAGTTGAACTAAGTTCATGAGGCATAAGTAATATTCTTCAAGAATCAATGGGTACATTGCATCGCTTCAGAAGTCCAAAAATGGATGAAGCAACTGCAGATTTCCCCTTTTTATCTCCATCACTTTACCAGTGTCTAAATATGCAATTTTCTGTTCTGTGTAAAAAAATAAGTAAAGGTCCTAAGAAAAGGATCTCCTATAAAAATCAGCTGATCAAATGCATTAGAACAGTGTTTCTGAACTCCAGTCCTCCAGTTCCCCTAACAGTACACATTTGTCCTTTAGCCCCGGACAAGCACACCCCATTCAACTGGTCAACTAATCATTAAGCCATCATTGAGTTGAATGAGGAGTGTTTGTCCAGGGCTACAATGAAAATGTGTACTGGTGGGCGGCAAGTTGGTTCAGTTGCACAAGCTGCCCTCTAGTTATGAAATTCTGCCCTCAGGGCAGAACAAGGGGTTGTCTGATCATTGCCTTCACCCAACCGGGAAGGTCATGGCATGGCTTCCCCTCCATATGATTTGTTTGCGGAGTATCTTAGGCCAGTTTTGAGTGTCCCCTTAGTGGTTAAGAGTTGGATGTCGAGAGGGGTAAGCTGATCCTTTTAACCTGGAGTGAATGTTGGTTTAAATAGATCTGATTCCAGCTGTGAGAGAGAGAGAGAGGGGTTTAGATCTGTCTCTCTAAGGCCGATGAGTACGGAGGGTTGGGTTAAAGTCCAGTCACAAGCAGGGACAACAATCAACGTCTTGAATTTCTGCTATAGCAGACCTCTTGCTGCCAAGCCGTCTGCACAATAATCCATCCCATGTTTTGACACATTGCAGTATTTGTATTCTGATGGTATCTCATGTCCATATACTCAGCTGTGCCTGTGGTAGACGTGAGAAGAAGAGAAATCTACATTTGAAACAGTAAGTGTAATCAAAGGAGGCAGAATGTATTTCTAAAGGAAGTCTAGAGGCTACTCTGAGTGGTGCTAAGGCCTGTACTTAGACCAATTGACCACTCACACCCCAGCCCAAAGGATTAGGTAACAATCACCCAGACCCACTATCACTGCAACTGCATATCAGCACGTGGTGCTAAAATGGCTGACTGACTTTCAGTCTTAAACAAAGGACTTTTTAACAGCGGCATCCTTAAATCGACTCGACAAATACTAGACTGCAACAACAAGACTTTGTTCTTACGTCAAACAACTTTAAAGTAGGTTTTATGTGAGGTTGGCTAGTTCATCATTTTGTACCGCCACCTCGTTACATCCATTACAGGTTTAATGGAGGTGAGGGCGACGGTGCCCAGAGAAAAAGAGATGGGTGGGGAGTGAGAGAGAGAACAGAGAGGCCAGAGACATGAGAGAGAATGAGATAGATATCAACAAGAGGGAGAGAGAGACAAAGGAAGAGGCATACTGTGAAGAGAGTGTGATAAGGAGACTATCATAATGTAGTGCTAAAATAAAAAGGTGGGAAAACGCTGCTCACGGTGAGTAAAGTAACGCTCCCTATACTTTTAATGCATTTTTCTGCAAAAGGTGGGTTAACCATACGTGCAAAATAAAAAGGTGGGATCGTTGTTTATGTGCGTTTACCTTCCACTGCACCACTGGTCATAACCTGTCATAACCAGCTGTGTGTCATAACATGTCATAACCAGCTGTGTGTCATAACATGTCATAATCAGCTGTGTCATAACCAGCTGTGTGTCATAACATGTCATAACCAGCTGTGTGTCATAACCATAGCTTGTTCTTTCAAAGGGCACAATGAGGATATGACGCCTTTAGAGTCACATTCTAGCCAGCTTCCCGCTTTGTGCATCAGCACTCCCATCCCGTACCTCTTCTCTCTGCCAACTCTATCAGCATCTACTTCCTGTATGTGTTTTCTCCCCCCCCTCCCTCTCCCTGCCATGCCCTTTGTCTGCCAGGGGAAATCCCTGCACAAAAACTAAACTCCAATTTCCAGTTCACTCAATGCTAGGGACCGTAAATCCTTTCATTGCCATATCCTAGATTGTATCCTAAATGGCACCCTATTCCCTATATAGTGCACTACTTTGACAAGGGCTGGTCAGCTGTGTTTCATAACATAGTGCACTATATAGGGAATAGGGTGCCATTTGGGACGTAACCCTCTTGTATTAGCATAACAAGACAGTAGGCGACGCGCCCAGATGGTGCAATAAAAAGGGCTTTGAGCAAACAGGGAGAAGTCACCGGGTAGCTTACGTTCGCAACTGACCAGGACTCTCCCAAGGCTTTTGTTCGGGCAACGTCAAAGACACTAATATAACCGGGTTCCTTCACCGTAGCCACACAGTATTCACATCAACAATGGAGGGAGCCAATTCAGCTGGTTACTCAACAGTACCTGACTCACTTCTTCTGGGAAGAGAAGCGTTCTCAGGCACGCACACATACAGAGCATACAAACATGCAGACGCACACACACACGCTCCACAATCACATCACTACCAACCACTGAGGGACTTCATCTAAAATCCTGATATAAATAACAGTGTTTATTTCAGCTAGAGAGAGGAAACCTCATCCATTCTGATTCTGCTGCACTTAACGATCAAAGGGACCAAGACAAATGATACTTTACCCACTGGGGAGATGGAGAAGAGAGATGTTTTACCCCCTCCCCTGCAGTCATTAAACTGCAGTCTACAGCTGTGCTAGCGCAACAACAGTACTAAATGTTATGTTCTGAGCTTGCCCTGATAATAGACTTTCATTATCAAAGTCCTCATTCCCACAGAAAAGCACAGACACACTCAATGACACCTAGACAAGCAGCCAAAGTCCATTGTTTTTTAACCTGAGATGTCTTGCAGGGGGGTGGATTTGGGCGCCAGCATCTGCACTTAGATCGAGGCGGATTCATTTTCTGTAGGAATGATGCCGTAATGGGCCTATGGGAGTCCATTCTCAGGCAAGCTGCACGCTTATCGTCTGAAGAGTCAACACATGCTCCATTATCCACACACACACACACACACACACACACACACACACACACACACACACACACACACACACACACACACACACACACACACACACACACACACACACAAACGCCCTGGTGGAGTGGTGCCAGGAAAATAACCTCTCCCTCAGTGTCAACAAAACGAAGGTGCTGATTGTGTACTACAGGAGACAGCAGAGAGAGCACGCCCTCATCCCCATCGACGGGGTCGCAGTAGAGAGGGTTTAAAGCTTACATTTCCTCAGCGTGCACATCACTACAGACATGAAATAGTCCCTTCACACACACAGTGTGGTGAAGAAGGCGCAACAAGAGTCTGAAGAAATTCATCTAGGCTCTTAAGACCCTCACAAACTTCTACAGATGCACCATTAAGAGCATCCTGTTGAGCTGTATCATCGCCGGCCTCCGCCCAGTACCCTGCCCTGCACCTTAGTCACTGTTACCAACCAGCTACCACCCAGTACCCTGCCCTGCACCTTAGTCACTGTTACCAACCAGCACCCAGTACCCTGCCCTGGACCTTAGTCACTGTTACTAACCAGCTACCACCCAGTACCCTGCCCTGCACCTTAGTCACTGTTGCTAACCAGCTACCACCCAGTACCCTGCCCTGCACCTTAGTCACTGTTACTAACCAGCTACCACCCAGTACCCTGCCCTGGACCTTAGTCACTGTTACTAACCAGCTACCACCCAGTACTCTACCCTGCACCTTAGTCACTGTTACTAACCAGCTACCACCCGGTACTCTACCCTGCACTTTAGAGACTGCTGCCCTGTGTACATAGTCATTGAACACTGGTCACATTAATAATGTTTACACACTGTTTAACCCACTTTATATGTATATATTGTAAACTAGTCATGGCTTATCCTATATAACTAGTGCTGTACACACCTTTCTATTAATGGGCACACATTATATACAGTACCAGTCAAAAGTTTGGACACACCAACTCATTCAAGGGTTTTTCTTTAGTTTTACTGTTTTCTACATTGTATAATAATAGTATAGACATCAGAACTATGAAATACCACATATGGAATCATGTAGTAAACAAAAAAGTGTTAAACAAATCAAAATATATTTTAGATTTTAGATTCTTTAAAGTAGCCAGCTTTTTCCTTGATGACAGCTTTGCACACTCTTGGCAGTCTCTCAACCAGCTTCATAAGGTAGTCACCTGGAATGCATTTCAATTAACAGGTGTGCCTGGTTAAAAGTGAATTCGTGGAATTTCTTTCCTTAATGCGTTTGAGCCAATCAGTTGTGTTGTGACAAGGTAGGGTGGTATACAGAAAACAGCCCTATTTGATAAAAGACCAAGTCCATATTATGGCAAGAACAGCTCAAATAAGCAAAGAGAAACAACAGTCCATCATTACCTGAAGACATGAAGGTCAGTCAATCCGTAAAATTTTAAGAACTTTGAAAGTTTCTTCAAGTGCAGTTGCAAAAACCAACAGGCTCTATGATGAAACTGGCTCTCATGAGGACCGCCATAGGAAAGGAAGACCTAGAGTTACCTCTGCTGTAGAGGATAAGTTCATTAGAGCTACCAGCCTCAGAAATTGCAGCCCAAATAAATGCTTCACAGAGTTCAAGTAACAGACACATCTCAACATCAACTGTTCAGAGGATACTACGTGAATCGGGCCTTCATGGTCGAATTGCTGCAAAGAAACCACTACTTAAGGACACCAATAACAAGAAAAGACTTGCTTGGGGCCAAGAAACACGAGCAATGGACATTAGACCGGTGGAAATCGGTCCTTTGGTCTGATGAGTCCAAATTTTAGATTTTTGGTTCCAACCGCCATGTCTTTGTGAGACACAGAGTAGGTGAACGGATGATCTCCGCATGTGTTGTTCCAACTGTGAAGCATGGAGGAGGAGCTGTAATGGTGTGGAGGTGCTTTGCTGGTGACACTGTCTGTGATTTATTTAGAATTCAAGGCACACCTACCCAGCATGGCTAAAATCGAGCACACAGCCATGCAATCTCCATAGACAAACATTGGCAGTAGAAAGGACCGTACTGAAGAGCTCAGTTGACTTTCAACGTGGCACCGTCATAGGAAGCCACCTTTCCAACAAGTCAGTTCGTCACATTTCTGCTCTGCTATAGCTGCCCCGGGCATCTGTAAGTGCTGTTATTGTGAAGTGGAAATGTCTAGGAGCAACAACGGCTCAGCCAAAGCGGTAGGGCACACAAGTGGTAGGGCACACAAGCTCACAGAACGGGACAGCCGAGTGCTGAAGTGTGTAGCGTGTAAAAATCATCTGTCCTCGGTTGCAACACTCACTACCGAGTTCCAAACTGCCTCTGGAAGCTACATCAGCACAAGAACTGTTCATCGGGAGCTTCATGAAATGGGTTTCCATGGCCGAGTAGCCTAAGATCACCATGTGCAATGCCATGCGTCGGCTGGAGTGGTGTAAATGAGAATGTGTTCAACGAGCAGGTGTCCACATACGTTTGGTCATGTAGTGTGTGTGTGTGTGTGTGTGTATATTCCAGACTGACATTGTTCGTTCTGATATTTCTTAATTTCTTCTTTTTACTTTATGGATTATGTGTGTATTGTTTTGTATTGCTAGGTATTATAACCGTACTGTTGGAGCTAGAAACACAAGCATTTCACTGCACCTGCGATAACATCTGGGAATCTCTGTACGTGACCCATAAACTTTGATTTGACATGCAATCATGCACATATTTGACCCCCACGGTGTCCCACACTGATAGGCTCCCAGCTGGAGGAGATTTGACCCCCAGAAGGCCCCTGGCAGACACCAGCCCTGCATACCTCCTCCTTGGGTTCAGTCCAGCCGGGCCCTGGGCCGATCAGGATAGAAGGCCGGGGGAGGATTCCTGCTTTCAGCAACCTCACTCCCCTGGGGTTAAAAGACAGAGGTTTGACTTGAATTGAATGAGTTTAACTCAATAACCTTTAGTGTAAATCATCCAATTGACGTTAAATGACAAATTATATTTATTTACTTAGGCAAATGGACATTGGTGACTTCAGTAAATTGTTGTATTCAGCCTTCAGCTAGTAGCCTAGCTTCTGGCAAGATGTTACATTGATTGGATAAAGTACACAAGCATGTTACTAATGGTACTAGTTTTAATGTCCTGAAGCTACAAACACCTGAATAAGACAGCAGTGAAATGCTTTAGCCATCCACTGTAGAACCTTTAACAGTTGAGTGCACAGAAAAAGGCATAAAAGACTCTCAGAATCTGCCTCTGGATCTCGACGTGAGATCGAGAGAAAAATATGAAACAAGCAGAATCTAATTCATTCCGTTCCTTTAAACCCTCTCTTTCTGTGAGAGATTTGACAAGGAAACAAAGTCACACATTCTGCCTGAGGGTTAAGCTCCTAGCCAATGAGCGCCCTTTCCTTTCTGCCCCTCAGTGTGTGTGTGGTAGGAAACCATCATATTCATGTACCTGTGCTGTAAAAGCACTCAACCACGAAACACTACAATGCGGCTGATTTATAGAAGTGGGTAACACCAGTTCTAATTGATGCCCTACGGCAGGGTTTCCCAAACTTGGTCCTGGGTGTGTGTTTTGGTTTTGCCCTAGCACTACACAGCTGATTCAAATAATCAACTAATCATCAAGCTTTGATTATTTGAATATGCACCCCTTGGGGTCCCTAGGATCGAGTTTGGGAAACACTGCTCTAAGGTGTTTTTTCCCAACTACGACACCACAGGACTAGCATTGGAAAACACTCCCCTCTGGAAAAGGAAATGTTTTTTTTAGCAAGGTTGTAATCTGACAGGAATGTAGAAAAGTATCCTGCAGAATATACAATTCCCACACATTCCTTCTGAATATGAAGTAGTATCCTTTCAGCACAAAACTCTGTGTTATTGGGCAGGGTTTGAGCCGTGCTGAACAAAACAGAGATGATTTCTCTCACCGGAAGGAGATCTGATGATCACTAGTGTGTTATTTTTAGCGCCAGGTTTACCTAGTTATGACCATGTGCCCTGACCAGGAAACAGTCCAGGACCTAGTTATGACCATGTGCCCTGACCAGGAAACAGTCCAGGACCTAGTTATGACCATGTGCCCTGACCAGGAAACAGTCCAGGACCTAGTTATGACCATGTGCCCTGACCAGGAAACAGTCCAGGACCTAGTTATGACCATGTGCCCTGACCAGGAAACAGTCCAGGACCTAGTTATGACCATGTACCCTGACCAGGAAACAGTCCAGGACCTAGTTATGACCATGTGCCCTGACCAGGAAACAGTCCAGGACCTAGTTATGACCATGTGCCCTGACCAGGAAACAGTCCAGGACCTAGTTATGACCATGTGCCCTGACCAGGAAACAGTCCAGGACCTAGTTATGACCATGTACCCTGACCAGGAAACAGTCCAGGACCTAGTTATGACCATGTGCCCTGACCAGAAAAAACTGCTTACGAGGAAGAAATAACTACATACAGTATGACATCTCCCTCATCATGTATAGTAAATCAACAGTTACCTTTAAGAGGCAATGTTTGTTCACAGTGCATGTGTGAGATGATGTCGCCCATATGCTTTGATTTCTCTGATTTCTCTCCATGTCAGCTCAGTTTCACACACACCGCACGCACGCTGGCAAGCTCACTTGGTAACACCTCTCCAGAATCTATTTACGAGGTCTTGAATGTACAGGTAGTCAATTATAAATGGCTGCCTGGCCTGCATTCCTACCTGACATGACACGCACTAAGATTAGCCTGTAAATACCTATCTGACATCTGCTAAGCTCTGAAACATTTCTGAGAGAGATAACTAACTACGGGCGTGGTCTTTCTGTAGCTACATGCACTGGGGGTTGTCTGGCGTCTACCACAGTCTATCATGCCTGATTGTCATAACCTCATAGCTGGTAGCCTGGTGTTTATTTGAAAGAGTCAAGCTGAAGTGTTGTTAATGGTGTGTGTTAGAAAGACAAGTCGTTCACACAGCTCTCTGCTCCAGGCCCTGCAATCACCACTGAGATCAGATTTGGAATCCGCCGTGTGTGTGTGTGTGTGAAATCTGCCGTGTTTGCCAGGGCTGGGTTTTGCGTCTGTCTTTCTGTTTGTCTGTCAGTCTGTGTGCTGACAGGCTTGAAGCACGCTCTTCTGCACAGACAACGGCAACAAACCCCAACACACCAACAACCTGTTTACTTGGGGAATCGTGTTGCTTCGGCTGTGCTTTGGAGGTCACACATTCCACACAGTCTAATTAACAATACACTTTGGTCTGGTTCCCCGGACACAGATTAAGCTTAGTCCTGAACAAGCCATTTCAATGGAAAATTCTCATTGGAGTGTGAAAGACTAGGGTTCAAACACGGGTCTCCTGAGAAACAGAAGACTGTGTTAGCTCCCCAAAAGTATTTATTTTCATATTTTACCTTTATTTAACTAGGCAAGTCAGTTAAGAACAAATTCTTATTTACAATGACGGCCTAGGAACAGTGGGTTAACTGCCTTGTTCAGGGGCAGGACGACAGATTTTTACCTTTTAAGCTCAGGGACTCGATCTAGCAACCTTTCGGTTACTGGCCCAACGCTCTAACCACTAGGCTACTCCTGGACTTTTTACACATTTTGTGGTGTTACAGCCTGAATTTAAAATTGATTAAATTTAGATTTAGATATTGTCTACACACAATACCACCTAATGTCAGTCAAATTATGTTTTTAGACATTTTTACAAATTAATACAAAATAAAGCTGAAATGTCTTGAGCCTAAGTATTCAACCCCCTTTGTTATGGCAAGCCTAAATACGTTCAAGAGTAATTTGGTTAACGTAAGTTGCATGTACTTACTGTGTACAATAATAGTGTTTACAATTATTTACCCTGAAAGACTCACAACTGTAATCGCTGCCAAAGATGTTTCTAACATGTATTGATTCTGGGTTCGGAATACGAGACTCAGTCTCGTCGTTTAAGTCTTTACCGAAGACTCATCTCTTCAGTAGGTCCTATGATTGAGTGTAGTCTGGCCCAGGGGTGCGAAGGTGAACGGCAACGCACTGGAGCGACGAACTGCCCTTGCTGTCTCTCCACTGGGATTCTCTGCCTCTGACCCTATTACAGGGGCTTACTAGTGCTCTTCCATGCCGTCCCTAGGAGGGGTGCGTCACTTGAGTGGGTTGAGTCAGAGACGTGATCTTCCTGTCCGGTTTTGCGCCCCCTCGGGCTCGTGCGGTGGAGGAGATCTTCGTAGGCTATACTCTGCCTTGTCTCAGGGTAGTAAGTTGGTGGTCTGTTGATATCCCTCTAGTGTTGTGGGGGCTGTGCATTGGCAAAGTGGGTGGGGTTATATTCTGCCTGGTTGGCCCTGTCCGGGGGTATCGTCGGATGGGGCCACAGTGTCCCCCGACCCCTCCTGTCTCAGCCGCCAGTAATTGTGCTGCAATAGTCTATGTGCCAGGGGCTAGGGTCAGTCTGTTATATCTGGTGTAATTCTTCTGGCTTATCTGGTGTCCTGTGTGAATTTAAGTATGCTCCCTCTAATTCTCCATCTCTCCCTCCCCTCCCAGAGGACCTGAGCCCTAGGATCATGCCTCAGGACTACCTGGCCTGATGACTCCTTGCTGTCCCCAGTCCACCTGGCCATGCTGCTGCTCCAGTTTCAACTGTTCTGCCTGCGGCTAGGGAACCCCGACCTGTTCACCAGATGTGTTACCTTGTCCCGGACCTGCTGTTTGACTCTCTCTCCCGCACCTGCTGTCTCGACCTCTATGAAAAGCCAACTGACATTTACTTTGCTGACCTGTTGCACCCTCTACAACCACTGTCATTATTATTTGACCCTGCTGGTCATCTATGAACATTTGAACATCTTGAAGAACAATCTGCCTTAAATGGCCATGTACTCTTGTAATTTCCACCCAGCACAGCTAGAAGAGGATTGGCCAACCCGCCGAGCCAGGTTCCTCTAGGTTTATTCCTAGGTTCCTGCCTTTCTAGGGAGTTTTTCCTAGTCACCATGCCTCTACATCTGCATTGCTTGCTGTTTGGGGTTTTAGGCTGGGTTTCTGTATAGCACGTTGTGACATCAGCTGATGAAAAAGGGCTTTATAAATAAATGTGATTGATTGCTTGAATATGTCAAGGGATATGAATACTTTGAAATCACTGTATGTCATAAATTTGGCTCTCCAGACCCTCGAGGGCATTTTCACATATGAATTCGGTACCCTGTTGCGGTTCCCTGGTGCATTTGTGACAGTTCTCCAAAATACATTTTGCTTTCAAAAAACCTGAAAATATCACCTTCAGGACTCAATTTGCAAGACACACATTGTACATGACGTTAGCAAGCTAGCTTGTTTACAAGGAGAAAAAAGTTCCAGTGTCTTCACACTAGGGTCAATCATTCAAGCTGTACAGTAACATGTCAGGATGTGCGTTTTGAAAGCAACCAGATTCAGTAGAGTAGTTACACTGGTGTCAGGAGAACAAGGTCCAAGTAGGTTAAATACACTAGAGCCACCTGAAAACACACACATCCATCTCCTGTGAAGTGTTATTGAATCCTCCCATAAACCCCGCTCACACTGAAACCCTTTTCAGTGTGCCATCTCAAATATTTTCCTCTCAGACCATTCTTTCAAGCAAAGTTTCGGGCAACTATGGTGGACGCAGAACCATAGCATTGCATGCGTTCATAAAGCTGACAAACTCTAAATACAGTAGTGGAAAATAAGTACATCCCCTGGAAAGTATTTTTATTTGGACAAATGGATATGTCATCTTCACTTCAACACTATTGTCAGATAAAGATAACCTCATTTAACAAATTAAACTGAAAGATGAAACTTTGCAATCATTTATTCATTAAAAAAAAATATCTAAAGAAATGCAATTTCTTTAAAATCAAAATTTCATAGTGCAGAAAAAACAAGTACATCCCTAGCTTCAATAGCTGGTGTTGCCCCACTTTGGCTGAAGTAACTTCATGTAGCCGTTTCTTGTAACTGTCTATCAGTCTCTTATATCGACTGGAAGGATTTTCCCCCCATTCTTCTACAGTACTGCTTCAACTGTGTAATGCTTGAGGGATTTCTTGCATTCACGTCCCGCTTCAAGTCCCCCCACAGCATTTCGACAGGACTCAGATCTGGGCTTTGACTTGGCCATTCCATAACTCTCCATTTCTTCTTTTTGAGCCATTCTGTTGTAGCTTTGCTTGTGTGTTTTGGATCATTGTCCTGTTGCAAGATCCATGTTCGGTTCAGCTTCTTCCTCACATTGTCCTCAAGAATTCTCTGGTACAATATGGACTTTTTAGTTGACTAAATGATGGCAAGTTGGCCCTCAGGCAGCAAAGCAGGCATAAACCATAATTCAACCACCTCCATGCTTTACGGTTGGTATGAGGTTCTTCTGTTCAAAGGCAGTGTTTCGTTTTTGCCAAAGATGGCGTCTGGAATTGCGGCCAAACAACTCCACCTTTGACTCATCTGTCCAGAGCACATTGTTCCAGTAGTTTGTCTTTACCCAGGTGTTGTCTGGCAAGTCAGTCTTGTCTTGATATTCGTTTTTTGAGAGCAGAGACTTCTTCCTTCCTGACCTCCCATGTAGGGAAAGTTTGTGCATTCTCTTCCTGACAGTTGACTCATGCACCTTGACATTAATTGTGTCAAGAGGCCTGTAGATCCCTTGATGTTCCCCTGGGGTTCAGAGACTTCTATGAGCATCTTTCGGTCAGCTCTTGGGCTGAATTTAGTGGGACGACCTGTCCTAGGTAGATTGCCAGTGGTCTGGAATTTTCTCCATTTGTAGATGATCTGTCGGACAGTGGAACGATGTACTTCGGGTTGCTTGGACATGGATTTACAACCCCTCCCAGACATCAATAATATTTCTTCTGAGGGCCTCTGAGGTCTTTTGATCTTAGCTGATGTGTTACCACACACCCATATGGTTAAGACCAAACCAGGTTATCTAATCTTTATGGAAGGCTGTACCCTCCCAAGGTACTCTCTAATGATTTCCTAATCATTTACACTCGTATTGGTGCACCAGATCCACATTTTAGGTGATGGTAAAGGCAGGGGTGTACAATTTTCTTCTGCATAAGGAAATGGCATTTTTTTTCTCATTTTAATTGTATTTTTTTTTTATTTAACTAGGCAAGTCAGTTAAGAACAATTTCTTATTTACAATGATGGCCTAGGACAGTGGCAGAACAACAGATTTTTACCTTGTCAGCTCAGGGAATCAATCTTGCAACCTTTCAGTTACTAGCCCAACGCTCTAACCACTAGGCTTAACCACTAGGCTACCTGCCGTTAATTGCATAACATTTTCAAGTATTTTTTGTTCCATTGGGTTACTTTTATCAATGAATGTGGTTGGAATTTAGCTCAAATATCCATGTGCCCAAATGTGTGTAAAAAACACTTTCCAAAGGGTGTACTTTCTTTATCACGACTGTATAAGTCTCTGGGTGCATAACACAGCTCGGCTCAGGTCACCTAGTAGGCCTAACAGTAGTGTGACAAGGTCAAGAGAGTGGCTGTATCTAACACTTTTTAAAAGGTTTTCTTACCGTGTCACTTCCCTTTTCCAGTTCAGCAGTTTTTTTGTTTTACCATGTTGCCTCATATCTAGTCATCTCAGTGTGTTCGTGAAGGAAAGAGAAAGGTAGAGGAAGCCATTTTACTATTGAAACAGCCATTTTGATGTTCTTTCTGCAGACTCATGTCCCGGTACTCTAGGGTAAGTCCACCAGATCCACCTAAAGGAAAACAGACACACACCCATCTTGTCTTGTGTGAAGTGATAGTGTGGAAAGACAGAGGGACATGCCTGCAAAATCACCACACACAAGTAAGTACTCAAGCACACACTCCTCGTACACACACACACCGTCAGACTGTGAACTATGGGAGAGAGCCCAACTCAGCGCCTCCCTCACGTCCACCCTGATTCCTCCCAGAAAGGAAGGGCACACTGTTGCTACTGGCACTGGGACAGGGCTCGGAGGACTCCAATCAATGAGTGATACACATGTCTTCTCATGACTATATGTTTTGACAAGAAATGGAAACCTACATTACAGACAGACCTATCATATCCCTTGGTAAATCTAATCTGTAGACTAGATTGGAGATTGTTTTTGTAATGGAAACACAGGACAAGGATGTGTCTCCAACAATGGCACACTATTACTTGTCTGGAACAATTAGAAATAAAACCATGTTTCACCTGTGTTCTCCAATGTTCTTCTTGCACTTTATGGGTTTGTGTTTATTATTTCTACACTATATTCTGTGACACAAAAATCTGCCCGGAAACACTTCTTTGATTAGAAGCCACGTAACCAATAAACATTTATTTTCACAAGCACAAAAATGTGTTAAACAAATATAATGGGTAACATTTACACTATTTTATACAGGTTCCTTAAACTCAATGTACAATTAAGACTAAACTAAATACCGATAGTTAAATATGTACTCACATTGCACACATTGATGACCTACACAAACCTACATAAACCTACACAAAAAACAACATATACTGTGTAAAAGTAATGAGTCAACAGAAAAAAAAATCACAATATTTACAAAAACATACATTTTTAGATTTTTTTTTAGCAAAAGGATTCCAGTTGCAGATTCTGTCCCATCAGTCATTAACCAGACATGGTACAATCTATCATTCTGTCCCATCAGTCATTAACCAGAGACACGGTACACAATCTATCATGTAAAAGTTCCCTCGCTATAAAGTAGTATCAGTCTGTTAATAATCAGAAAAGAGAATAATATAATAAAGTAGAGCAGCGAGAGCCACAAGGATACACTAGACTAGTATATATACTGTACTGCGTTGCTTTGGCGGTATGGCGTCTTTTCCCTTTTTAACAAGCTGGTGAGTTTTAGCGGTTAGCTTCGATGAAGTGCACTTAAGCATTGTAGCTTAGCGACTTTTGCCGGTGAGTGAAATCTTTACAAAAAAAAAATGTTTTTTATATTTTTTTTATACACAGAATCCTTCTAGACTTCCGTAGGTTTTAGCTAGCAGTTATGAACATGACTACATATAGGTATAATTGACGTCATAAAGCTTAATGTAATACTGAGGGAGGAGCAGCAGTGACATACTGTATGATAATATGTATGGATGGTACCAACATTGATCAGCGTGGTGAGGGTCTCTTGGCCTGGAGCAGTTTGGCAGAGTAGACTTTAAATGGAGTGCAAAGTGGATATTGGCAGCTTGAAAGGTGCAATCTGTAATTTTCATCCCCCCAAAAAGTGCTGCCTGCCTCTGAAATTGTTTGCATAGGCAGGGGGGCGGTCCGCATTGGTGAATTTTCTAGGCTTTGTATTTTTTAACGCTTCTTGGCATATTTTGTATTACTTCAAGATGCCACTAGGGGAAATGAAAATCACAGGTTGCACCTTTAAATTCACAAGCCTTTGTTAAAAGGACAGGCATCATTTAAGTGAATGAAGACATTATTACAAATGAAAAGATCAGTACACCACTAGCAATGTACCGGTCTTCTATAGAAACAACTCTCTTCTCGTAAGAGGTATGTGTCAGAGTGTGTGTGTGTATATGACAAGTGCATCTGGAGATTCACTGTGCTCTACTGCACATGTGCGATGAACTGTGTGTGTGAGGTTGGGTAGCCATGAAGGAACGGATGCACGTCGTGTTCTGTTCCTTCTCCACTGTCAGAGGGTTCAAGTGGAAGAACAGAGCAGTGTTCCACTGATAGAACGTAAAAGGGTTCTACTCAACGGGTTCTACTCAGAGAAGGGAGGGAACATGCCCAGATCAGCAAAGTCTTCGATGTTGTAGTTGGCTGTTCCTTGTGTTGGGTCTCCTGCCATGGGCAACATGTCCTACAGAGAGACAGATGGGGAGGGAGAGAGGAAAGGTTAGGGTCAGGGACAGACTTTCATGTGGAGCCATATCACACAGCACTGTGTACACTGGGCTCAGGCCAGGGAAGGAGAGGAAATAAGCTTCCTGGCTCCCATACACATGGATTACTGGAGGATATTGGAGCTTGGGATTGGTGTGCATGATACCTGGAAGAGTTAGTGTCTCTCTGTGTTACCTGGAACACTGCTGTCTGGGAGGGGTTAGGGTGTGTCTCTGTTAACTGGAACATCGCTGTCTGGCAGAGGTTAGGGTGTCTCTGTTACCTGGAACACCTCTGTCTGGGAGGGGTTAGAGTGTGTCTGTTACCTGGAACACCTCTGTCTGGGAGGGGTTGGGGTGAGAGTGTGGCTCTCCTCCCTGCTGGCCGTGGTGCTGGTTCTGCCATTGGGACCAGACCTCACTGGGCCGACCCTGGAACTGACCTCCACTCTGACTGCCCTCTCCTGACACATCTAGAGAGAGGAGAGAGAGGGAGGAGGAGGAGAAAGAAGAGATGGGGGAGAGAGGAGGGGGGTAGAGAGAGAGAGAGAGAGAGAGAGAGAGAGAGAGAGAGAGAGAGAGAGAGAGAGAGAGAGAGAGAGAGAGAGAGAGAGAGAGAGAGACTGAGCAGTTGGCAACACATTGCGTAAGTGTGGGGTGATCCTTCACCACCCTTGGTGTTCAGATAGGATATAGTCATCAATGTTCTCTGTTCCCTACAGGCCCAACACCAATACATGTCTAAATGGCACCCTGTCCCCTATATAGTGCTATATATAGGCGGCCCTGGTCAAAAGTAGTGCACTATGTAGGGAATAATACATATCTCCCTCAGGGGAGAGGTTAGAGATGCTGTTAGGAATGTTTCTGGAAAACTGGACGCCAGCACCAACACGCAGGTCTGCATTCATGTATGTAGGCATGCACTTCACACACACACACACACACACACACACACCACGACGGGGGAAAGTTATGCAGTAGTTAGTAAGGCTGTAAAACCAATGTTTTATCTTGTTGACGTCATAAACAGCTTTGAAGTCTTGACCTGACTAGTCAATACATCCTTATCTGAGGAGCAGACAGGGAGAGCCACGCACTGTTGGCTTCCTAGAGAGACATTTATCAAATATAAATCAGTGTGTGTGTGTTTCTGTACCGCTAATGTGTCAGAGCCATTGTAACGAGGACGACATCCTACTCATAAATATATTGATTTGCTGAGTGTGCCCAGGGTGTCTGATATTTCACGTAGGTGTTCCTAACGAACAATACTGTTACTATACAGTCGTGCCCAGAAGTTGAGAATGACACAAATATTAATTTTCAAAGTCTGCTGCCTCAGTTTGTATGATTGCAATTTGCATATACTCCAGAATGTCATGAAGAGTGATCAGATTAATTGCAAAGTCCCTCTTTGCCATGCAAATGAACTGAATCCCCCAAAAACATTTCCACTGCATTTCAGCCCTGCCACAAAAGGACCAGCTGACATCGTGTCAGTGATTCTCTCGTTAACACAGGTGTGAGTGTTGACGAGGACAAGGCTGGAGATCACTCTGTCATGCTGATTGACTTCGAATAAGACTGGAAGCTTCAAAAGGAGGGTGGTGTTCTTGATTGTTCTTCCTCTGTCAACCATGGTTACCTGCAAGGAAACACGTGCCGTCATCATTGCTTTGCACAAAAAGGGCTTCACAGGCAAGGATATTGCTGCCAGTAAGATTGCACCTGAATCAACCATTTATTGGATCATCAAGAACTTCAAGGAGAGCGGCTCAATTGTTTCAGGGCACCCAAGAAAGTCCAGCAAGCGCCAGGGCCGTCTCCTAAAGTTGATTCAGCTGCGGGATCAGGGCACCACCAGTACAGAGCTTGCTCAGGAATGGCAGCAGGCAGGTGTGAGTGCATCTGCACACACAGTGAGGTGAAGACTTTTGGAGGATGGCCTGGTGAGCAAGGTGAGCGCTACCATCAGTTCTGTGTCATGCCAACAGTAAAGCATCCTGAGACCATTCATGTGTGGGGTTGCTTCTCAGCCAAGGGAGTGGGCTCACTCACAATTTTGCCTAAGAACACAGCCATGAATAAAGAATGGTACCAACACATCCTCCGAGAGCAACTTCTCCCAACCATCCAGGAACAGTTTGGTGACGAACAATGCCTTTTCCAGCATGATGGAGCACCTTGCCATAAGGCAACAGTGATAACTAAGTGGCTCGGGGAACAAAACATCGATATTTTGGGTCCAGGGCCAGGAAACTCCCCAGACCTTAATCCCATTGAGAATTTGTGGTCAATCCTCAAGAGGCGGGTGGACAAACAAAACCCCACAAATTCTGACAAACTCCAAGCATTGATTACGCAAGTCAGGATGTGGCCCAGAAGTTAATTGACAACATGCCAGGGCGGAATTCAGAGTTTTTGAAAATTAGGGTCAACACTGCAAATATTGAATCTTTGCATCAACTTCATGTAATTGTCAATAAAAGCCTTTGACACTTATGAAATGCTTGTAATTATACTTCAGTATTCCATAGTAAACATCTGACAAAAATATCTAAAGACACTGAAGCAGCAAACGTTGTGGAAATTAATATTTGTGTCATTCTCAAAACTTTTGGCCATGACTGTAGATACATCATGAACTGATACAACACCAGTCACCAGTCAAACCACTGCACAAAGACATAGACCTAGCTGGGCCTCCCTACTGGGACCCTAGTAGCCATATACTGCTCTACCTTTGACCAGGGCCCACGGCACCATATTACCTATATACTGCTCTACTTTTGACCAGAGCCCTATAAAGTGCACTATATAGGGAATAGAGTGCCATCTGGGCCACACATCAGGAATAATCCACAGGCAGAACTCATACTGGGTAATAAATTGAGGTATGTGGTATGATGTATTGGGGGCATGTAAATTACATGTTCCTCCAAGCTGGAATATTAAAGACAGGGAGATCCAAGTTACATGGACGTATGTGCACACACACATGCACGCGCATGGACTGCCACTCGCACGTGCTCACCCACACACATCTACGGATGCATGCACACACACAGAGCATTGAGGAGCGGCTGTGTCCCACTGTGATGACCTCACACACAGAGCATTGTTGAGCGGCCTGGTCGTGTCTCACTGTGATGACCTCACACACAGAGCATTGATGAGTGGCCTGGCTATGTCCCACTGTGATGACCTCACACACAGAGCATTGAGGAGCGGCCTGGTCGTGTCTCACTGTGATGACCTCACACACAGAGCATCGAGGAGCGGCTGTGTCCCACTGTGATGATCTCACACACAGAGCATTGAGGAGAGGCCTGGTCGTGTCCCACTGTGATGACCTCACACACAGAGCATTGTTGAGCGGCCTGGTCGTGTCTCACTGTGATGACCTCACACACAGAGCATTGATGAGTGGCCTGGCTATGTCCCACTGTGATGACCTCACACACAGAGCATTGAGGAGCGGCCTGGTCGTGTCCCACCTTGATGACCTCACACACAGAGCATTGAGGAGCGGCTGTGTCCCACTGTGATGACCTCACACACTCTCACTCTCAGATGTGAGAAACACAGCAGCAGTCGCTCCACTTAATTTCCTCCCTTCTCTCTACAGACAGACACATACTGAGCCAGACAGACAGACAGACACACACAGGGAGACAAATACTGTCTGGTGCACTAACACACTGCATGACACCCTGTAAGGGGATGATTTCAGAGCTATGAGTTCTGTGTGTGTGTGTGTGTGTGTGTGAGAGAGAGAGGTGGGTGGGGGGTCTCTCCACATTAAACAGAAGCAGATTAATAAACTCTACAATATATCCCCCAGCATAACTCATATCCTGCTGCTGAGAGAGATGACCATAAACACACTCCTCAGCACACGGAACCTTGACAGCTTAGTGCCGTAAATAATGAGGGAGGGAGGAACGCGAGCAGAAATAATGGGGGGGAGGAACGATTAGTCAGGCGAACAGAGGGATGATTGTTTGTTTATAGAAAGAAAACAAAATCGGTAAATGACTGAAAAAGTAAACAAACGCAACAATAAAGGGAAATGACAAAACACAAAGACAGAGGAACTGAGAAGTGCTGAGAAACACATCGGCTGTAATTCACTTCTATTTCTTAATATCTCTCCTCACCTCTGTCTGTCTCTGTACCAAGACTAGCCCGGAGGAGAGAGAAATAAAGAGACAGAAGGACAAAGAGAGAGACAGAAAGAGACAGAGGGATAGAGAAAAGAGAGCTAGTCCATTAGTGTAATGATTGTCCATTAAAAGCTCATCAGATGGTCATGGCTAGACCAGACATCCATTCCCCCCAGCTGAGAGAGATGAAGAAAAAGACAGGAGAGAGAGAGAAAGAGGGAGGAGAAAGAGAGGACAGAGGAGAGAGAGAGAGAGGACAGAGGGGAGAGAGAGGACAGAGACAGAGGACAGAGAAGCGAGAGACAGAGGACAGAGAGAGAGGACAGAGAGAGAGAGAGACAGAGGAGAGAGATATATGATGCCCTGAGATGTGCCACTACTACTAATATATTCTAATACACTATTTAAATGCACAAGCTAGATTTCCTGCTCCAACAATAAAGTATAGCCTGGACAGATTCTGGACGACTGAGGGGGAGAGGGTTATGAAAGTGCTGCCGTCTGTTCTTTTCCATTTTTAATGTCTCATATGTAACGACAGCAACATCTGTCATCAAAAACCCTCTGCTTTCCCCCTGTAGCTGCTGAATATCTGGTGTGGATTCCATTCCTCTTGGTTGGACTGCAAGGCAAGCCCAGCACATAGTACGTTTAGCTCTGACCTTTAACCTCTACCCTATGAATGACTAGTCCAACAGAGATAGTCAGTGCACAGCCCACATGGAGAGGTTTAGGTATGTTACCAGGTTTCCTTTGTGGACATGGTACATTACTAAAACATGACCTCACTTTACATAACATATCCCAAAAGACATGGATGTCCACTGTACTGTCAACACTTCACTTCTAAAATCACCCAAAAGGATATGTTTACAATGTTTTCACATTCCTGTGCGTGTGTGTGTGTGTGTGTGTGTGTGTGTGTGTACACACATGGTTGGGTAACCTCGTTTGGCGTGCCTGGGATCCTCTCACCCGATCTGAAGTCATGGGCTGAAAGGGGTAATGGCTGTGTGTGGATGTGTTTAACGTGGTGTGTGTTTGTGTTAAATGTACGGAAAGCAGATTTTGCCAGCGAAGCATTAAGAGGCGAGAAACATGACACATTAATGAAAACCCACTGCTGTCCCACAGGAATGTTTGAATGTCAGACAGAATGTGTGAGAGGTAAGCTGGTATGTCACTATAGAAGAGCGTAGACAGTTTGATGATACGGGCCGACACCTGACAAGTAGAAAAACATGCCTTTCACCAGATGATCCCAAGTGGCCAATCATGAAAGATACTGGCTGTCCCAGGCTATGGGTTCAACTCATCAGAGAAGAGTCAGGTGTGCAAGTGCTTGGCAGGAACAAAGTCTGCACCAAAACCTGTAGGTTAGGACCCAGGTTTGGTTAACTTGTTAGGGAGTGGCAGCTGAGGGGTCGGTTTTGGAGAGCCTGGCGTGCCCAAAGTAAAATGCCTCCCATTCAGGCCCAGAAAATAGGATATGCACATATTTGGTACCATTGGATAGGAAACACTCAATTTTCCAAAACTGTTAACCATTTGTCTGTGAGTAAAACAGAACACATATAGCAGGCGAAACCCCAAGGAATTTCTGTCCTGGAAAAAGTGATTTTGACACATTGCTCATTTGGGAACCCCTCCCTCATGAAAATGACCATATAAGGGCATATGGATGCAGTACCCATCGCTTCCTTTAGATGTCAACAGTCTCGAGACAGTGTAAAATTTCATTTTGGATGAATTAGACCAGAGAAGAAGAGCAAACATGGAAGTGTCTCTTTTATGTCAACAGTACCCAGTGCGCGTTCCCGAGAAGGCGCGCAGTGTTTTTTTAGCGTCTTTATCGATCAGTTTATATTCCGGTTGATTTATAATAGTAAATATACGTAAAAGTGTTCCTAAGGATACATTTAAAACTATGTTTGATTGTTCTTGGACAAGTTTATAGGTATAAGATCGTCACGTTTCAATGGAGTAGTGGAAGCTGTCGTTTCTGATTATAACGTGCGAACCAAATGGAGATTTATGGATAAAATACATTACTTTTTCTAACAAAAGAACCATGGATTGTCTTCGTTGGACACTTAGGAAGACCTCAGCAGAAGTTCTTCAACAGGTAATTGATTTGTTTTCGCTGTGAAATGTGTTATATGTGTGCCGTGATGGCTAATGTATTCATGGCTATGGGAAAAAGATGTGAGGTGCTACCCTCAAACAATCAAATGTGCTGCTTTACTTCGTAAAGCCTTTTGAAATCTGACAACGCTGTGATATTGCCAAGAAACAGAGCTTTTGATGAGTATGGAACACTTGTATATTGGTGGAGGTTTAATAATTCAACTTTGGGATTTTGAATTTGGCGCCTTGCATTTCACCTGGTAGTGTCTGGAGTTTTTTAAAAGAAAAGCTCATTTTTTGTCCATTAAAATAACATCAAATTGATCAGAAATACAGTGTAGACATTGTTAATGTTGTAAATGACTTTTGTAGCTGGAAATTTTTATGGAATATCTACACAGGTGTACAGAGGCCCATTATCAGCAACCATCACTCCTGTGTTCCAATGGCACATTGTGTTAGCTAATCTAAGTTTATCATTTTAAAAGGCTAATTGATCATTAGAAAACTCTTTTGCAATTATGTTAGCACAGCTGAAAACTGTTGTCCTGATTAAAGAAGCAATAAAACTGTCCTTCTTTAGACTAGTTTAGTATCTGGAACATCAGCATTTGTGGGTTTGATTACAGGCTCAAAATGGCCAGAAACAAAGAACTTTCTTCTGAAACTCATCAGTCTATTCTTGTTTGATAAAGTGAAGGCTATTCCATGCGAGAAATTGCCAAGAAACTGAAGATCTCGTACAACGCTGTGTACTACTCCCTTCACAGAAAAGCGCAAACTGGCTCCAACCAGAATAGAAAGAGGAGTGGGAGGCCCCGGTGCATAACTGAGCAAGAGGACAAGTACATAAGTGTCTAGTTTGAGAAACAGACGCCTCACAAGTCCTCATCTGGCAGCTTCATTAAATAGTACCCGCAAAACACCAGTCTCAACGTCAACAGCAAAGAGGCGACTCCGGGATGCTGGCCTTCTAGGCAGAGTTCCTATGTCCAGTGTCTGTTTTCCCTGGTGGTCTAGTGGTTAGGATTCGGCCCTCTCACCGCCGCGGCCCGGGTTCGATAACCGGTCAGGGAACTAGTCTTAGGGGGCGGCAGGTAGCCTAGTGGTTAGAGCGTTGGACTTGTAACCGGAGGGTTGCAAGTTCGAATCCCGAGCTGACAAGGTAAAAATCTGTCGTTCTGCCCTGAACAAGGCAGTTAACCCACTGTTCCCGGGCGCCCGAAGGCGTGGATGTCGATTAAGGCAGCCCCCGCACCTCTCTGATTCAAAGGGGTTGGGTTAAATGCGGAAGACACATTTCGGTTGAAGGCATTCGGTTGTACAACTGACTAATAATGGTGACTGACTTTTTTTGACTTTGACTTTTGTGTTCTTTTGCCCATCTTAATAATTTTGTTTTATTGGCCAGTCTGAGATATGGCTTTTTCTTTGCAACTCTGCCACGCACACGCACACCCTCCTTTGATGTTATCACTGATCAAACATGATTGGATAAATCCTGGAAGAGAATGAGACAAACAAACTTTTAGATAAAAAGCTTTGCTGTGATTGGCTGGTGCTTACCAAACGCCGTGCTCCGGTTGGCCAGTCCAGAGTAGGCGTTGCCGCTGGGTGATGAGGTGGCCGGGGAGGACAGGGGGCTGTAGGAAGACGGGTCTCCTTGGTAACTGTGGCCGGAGCCTATCCCAAACGGACTGGACTGGGCCTTTGTGGACTGGATAGAGAGAGAGAGAGAGAGAGAAGAAGAAAGAGTTTAGAGTGTGTGTGTGTTACTAGACTAGCAGAGAGATGTGTGTGTGTGTTACTAGACTAGCAGAGAGACGTGTGTGTGTTTTACTAGACTAGCAGAGAGACGTGTGTGTGTTACACTAGACTAGCAGAGAGACGTGTGTGTGTTACTAGACTAGCAGAGAGACGTGTGTGTGTTACTAGACTAGCAGAGAGACGTGTGTGTGTTTTACTAGACCAGCAGAGAGACGTGTGTGTGTGTTACTAGACTAGCAGAGAGACGTGTGTGTGTTTTACTAGACTAGCAGAGAGACGTGTGTGTGTGTTACTGGTGTAGGCTGAGGAGAAGACAGATGAGTCTGCTAAACACCATATGCTCAACACACTCCCCGTAGCACGCATGTCGTGTGGTCCGATATGCAGATCAGAGAACACACACACACAATCCATTATCAGGCTCTGCTGATGAGATTCACTGAAGCGAGGAGAAAGAGAGAGAGCTCAAAAGAAAAGAGAATCTGCATAGCGACCACTGAAACGCATTTCATTAGAAGTGCTGATGATGCTATTGGCTAGCAGTAGAGGATTCCTGTTGTAAACCACAGGACAGATGACTACATGCTGTAGCAGTAGAGGATTCCTGTTGTAAACCACAGGACAGATGACTACATGCTGTAGCAGTAGAGGATTCCTGTTGTAAACCACAGGACAGATGACTACATGCTGTAGCAGTAGAGGATTCCTGTTGTAAACCACAGGACAGATGACTACATGCTGTAGCAGTAGCTATGGGAGTCAGTGTGTGATCAGTGTGTTGTCTGCCTGACTATAAAACACCTACAACACCTAGGCATTAGATCTGGAATGGACCCACGTCTGGACTGATTGTACAGATATTTATTCAGTTTCAGATTTCTGGATTCTGTCTGGTTCACATGTTCAGGTCTGTGTGTTTTACCTGACTGAGAAGATGGGTCTAGTACTAGTCCTGTGTGAGAGACCTGGCCTGAGAAGATGGGTCTGTTACTAGTCCTGTGTGAGAGAGACCTGGCCTGAGAAGATGGGTCTGTTACTAGTCCTGTGTGAGAGAGACCTGGCCTGAGAAGATGGGTCTGTTACTAGTCCTGTGTGAGAGAGACCTGGCCTGAGAGGATGGGTCTGTTACTAGTCCTGTGTGAGAGAGACCTGGCCTGAGAGGATGGGTCTGTTACTAGTCCTGTGTGAGAGAGACCTGGCCTGAGAAGATGGGTCTGTTACTAGTCCTGTGTGAGAGAGACCTGGCCTGAGAGGATGGGTCTGTTACTAGTCCTGTGTGTGTGACCTGGCCTGAGAAGATGGGTCTGTTACTAGTCCTGTGTGAGAGACCTGGCCTGAGAAGATGGGTCTGTTACTAGTCCTGTGTGTGTGTGACCTGGCCTGAGAAGATGGGTCTGTTACTAGTCCTGTGTGAGAGACCTGGCGTGAGAAGATGGGTCTGTTACTAGTCCTGTGTGAGAGACCTGGCCTGAGAAGATGGGTCTGTTACTAGTCCTGTGTGAGAGACCTGGCCTGAGAAGATGGGTATGTTACTAGTCCTGTGTGAGAGACCTGGCCTGAGAAGATGGGTCTGTTACTAGTCCTGTGTGTGTGTGACCTGGCCTGAGAAGATGGGTCTGTTACTAGTCCTGTGTGTGTGACCTGGCCTGAGAAGATGGGTCTGTTACTAGTCCTGTGTGAGAGACCTGGCCTGAGAAGATGGGTCTGTTACTAGTCCTGTGTGTGTGACCTGGCCTGAGAAGATGGGTCTGTTACTAGTCCTGTGTGAGAGACCTGGCCTGAGAAGATGGGTCTGT